>MNCI01007180.1:1462027-1479880 GCA_015680685.1 Gnetum montanum
AAGAGATTTGCGTCATCACGACTTCCCCAACTGACGGTCCCAACGATGGCCCTGAGATGGCTCATCGATGATCTATAGTCTTGCGGTGGTGGCGGCTAATCCTGGCCTGTGCTAGGCCCTGCTTCCTATTGTTGGCTAGGTCCTGTACTTGGAGGTTGGCTAGGTCCTACAAGTTGAGTTGCAGTTGGTCCAACCGTCTGTTCTTCTTTTTCTTCTGGCCCCAGCATCTGACCAGTGATTTTCCTTACGGCTGGTGGCTTTAACAGTTTAGCATATGAAGCATTTTGGACTTTTTGGAGGACATCATTAGTGTATCCCTCGATACCAGCATGTCAGCACAACTTCCTAATAAGACAAGGAAAGGGTAAGGCAAGCTTCCCTATCTTCCATTCCTCGAACCGCCTCAAGATCTCTATTAAGTATAGATGGGGCAGGTTAGCATTAACCTTTCCCATTAGCACTACACATCCTCTTGCCACATACATTGATATTCTTTTTAAACCCTTCTTGGGGAAGAGGTGATAAGTTCCAATTTTGAAGTAGATCCTCTCTTTCGTCATCAACTCACCAAATGTCTTATCTCTGCCATACGTCCTTTCCAACCAATCTTGTCGCACATCGGGGTTTGAATAGGTGGATAACTGAGCAACCTTGGGCCCTATATTCAGAAGGTTTAATACTTCCAAAATGGCCTGCGCGGAGAAATCAACTGTCACACCACAAATATTGATAGTGGTGCCTTGTTCTCAATTGTGCCAGAACTAGTACGTCTCCCCTAGGTACTAGGCACTGCTTTTAGAGAGGGTAGGCCATAAGGGAGACCCTGTGAGGTGATCCCTAATAGCCTCAAGAGTGAAATCTACAAAAGATTCAAAGTTTAATTCCATAATCACCGTAGTGAATGTGGACTTTTCGTGGATGGCCTGAACACAATCTTAGGGCAACGTGAGATGTTGTCCCTATTCAGGTGCTACAGCAGATCCTCCTTCTGCCTACTCAGACTGTACAGTAGGAGGGTCCTCTTGATGACTACTAAATGATTGTTCCTCCTATTCTGCATGTTGTTCGGCAAGGACTTGTCTTCCACCTCTCCTAGGTCGTTTGCTTCCACCTTGAGTAGGACCTTCCTGTTGTCCATGTTTTAGGACCATTTGCAATCACATGGGGCCAAGTGTTATTAAGGTTGTTTTTGAAGTTAAGTTATACCTTACTGCTTGCCTTAATTGATTAATTTATTTTATCTCCATGTGATATTGCTCGAAAGATTGTAATAATGAGTCCATTTTACTTTGGTGGTTTCCAATTTTAATTTCCTGGTGTACCTAACGAATTAAATGATTTTTTGGCACAATTATTCTAAATGTTATAGCTAATTACCCTAGAAAATGTCCTTTGGGCGATGATAAATTCAAAAAACATTAAGCGCTATTCGGTAGGTGTCCCTCCCCCACGACTAAGCTGAACACTCCAGGTTCAAGCAGGTTTAGACGGAATTAAAATTGGAGTACCAGCGAGTGAGATGTAGGTAGAAAAGCAAGGGTGACACACTCGCAATTCGTAGAGAAAAATTTGAAAAAATCCTCCACATGATGTGTGAGAAATGAAGCTAAGTGTTGTTGGNGGGGGGGGGGGGGGATTCACCTATTTATAGGTTGAAGGGGATGCGATATCGCGTACGATACATCGCATACACGATATCACATCGGCCGCGATATCACGGGCCTAGTGATATGGGACACAATAATAAAAATACCAAATTTTGAAGGTTTTTCTGGAATTAAAAATGGAAATCCAGGACACATGGTAGGTGTTAAAGGGTTCCTAGGGTAATTAGATGTTTGAGAAGGCACGAATAATGATCTGTGGGTTTTATCAAGAAAGACCTCGGGTGGTAGAGAAAAAGGTCATGTAATGGTACATAGGAACATTGTTATTCAGAGGGGTAGTAGTAGGGAAAGAAAATCATTTGAAAAATATGCTGAGGGTAAGAAATGGTGTGTGTGAGCTATGTCATAAGTGAAAATTACAAAAGATTACACAAGTGGGTCCTCCCCAAAGCAGGTTTCAACCTATAATGCCCTTGTGTAACCACACTTAAAGTGTCTGTGGGCACTCGAAGGGTTAAATGTAATCCACACTAACTCCACAAAACACATGCACATGAATATCACCAAAATGAGGTGAGAATTCTACGCTATACGAGACACAAACTACAATTACATAAATAGTGAGATGAGATGAACTATAGAAAGGGATTGTAGAGATTGGGACATGAGGTAACTGACCTAGGGCATAATGAATTCTGTGTGTAAAGCATGATTAACGTGTCATTAACCCATTGTTCCAGGATCAGGACCAAGTCCATTCCTCTAATCAATGACATCACATTGTTTCATCCCATGATGAGCAACTATGAGAGTACCATAACAACAAGGCATACGATCACTTGGCGTTTTATTCAAGGGAGGAGTGATTTTTGTTTTGTGGCACTTTTCTTTTTGTTTTTTTTTCTCTCTTTTTCTTTTGAATGAATGAATCCAGGGAAGCCGCCAACCTTCAAGCATAGGTGCATGTCTTTCTAGTGGGACCCCTTAGAACACCATTGGATTTTTGAGTGCCTTTTGATTACTCTTATTCCACTTTGCGTTAGATCTACAAGGATCTTAGTACAACCACACTGCATGATAACTCCCACAGACGTCACCAAAGATAATCCTCAAGTCCCCTTGATGTCACACCCTAATCATTCCCTCTTGGTCCATCCTTCTTCATTCTAGGTACAATGAACACAAAATTAATTTTNAAGTTGTAAAATTAAAGAAAATGAAAAGTGGTTATTAATCTTGCTTGTTACTAGAATGGGGGATATCCCCCATAACTAAACAGTTGAGGATGGCCAGGATTAATTAATGGAAGATGAGGATCCTTGCATGTTGGAAATATTGGGGCTTGGTCATACTTACCCCATTAGGCTCCACACACTTGCTTATAGTAAGCATAGTGGGTCAATTTATGAGATGTGGTTCTTGGGTAAAGAGTTGACCCACTATGATGTTTGTGACCATTAGATGGTATGCAAGAATCTAGATGTTGTCCTCCATGGCTGTGTTCATTGGATCATATGGTTGTTGGAGTGTTTTTTGGTGGCCTTAATGAAGTAACATGAGGCGTTGGGTTCAAAGATAAGGGTGCACCACAGTGTGGGACTTGTGCTGAGTTGGAGGATGCAGTGGCCTCGGAATTGTGTTGTCCCTTCCTAGGGCCATTTCTAAAGAAGGGACACTTTCAATGTTGAGGAGGCTTCTCATTGTTGTTGGCAGTAGTAGCACAGGTAACGTTTGTGGGTTGTTGCTGTGGTGCAGAAACTTAGAAATATTTGGTGGCGATGCAGAAGGAGGGAAAGGATGAGAATGTTGAAAATTAGGAGAAGTGTGTGGTACACAAGGTGGTGTTTGTGTTGAGGACATGGGCTGATAGTATTGAGGAGAATGATACTATGGTGAGATAGAGTAGGTTGGCCTTGTTGGAGAAATAGGGTATTGGACTAGATAAGCATTTGGGTTCGGCTGGTACAAAGGGTGTCTCCAATTTAGTGGTGGTTTCCCCCATGACTGGGATTGTTGCCACTGTGATCAAACATAATATCTCTATATGAACTCTGGGTGTAACATGTTTCCCCAATGCTTATATAAATGTAATAAGATCAGGCATTGGCCCTTGGGGTGATCGTATAGGCAAATGTTGCATTCATATGTATGATTGGCAGTTGAGCTCTTATGTTCCTTATCCCTTTTTTTCAATTGTCTACTGATACTTTGTCTTGCTTCTTGGGTTGTCAAAACTCTATCTCTAATGATATCGATATATTCTCCACACTTTTTATATGTCCATTCCAACATCTTATTGATCTTTGCCTCGACTTCTTCTAACGATTGTTGTATTGGCAAAGATGGTTCTTTCACCTTGAGATTGGTTGATCTCTCCTTTTTATGATCATGGAGCTTTGTTAAATTAAGACTTTGGTCCCATTGATGTTTTTCAACACTCTCCCATCTAGTCATTTCTCCTTCTTCTTTAGCTACCCACTTAATAAGCTCTTGGACTTAATGGGTTCATAGTTCATATAGTTGACCTTGGGCATACATCCCTAAGGTTTTTCATGTTGCATCACGAAGCCCATCAATGATATGGTACATTAGCCTTTCCTTGGAAAACCCATGGCCTGGACAGTTGTTTAACAGTGCATAATATCTTTCTAAGGCCATGTCCAAGGGGTCATGTTTTGCTTGTTTCCACTCTTGGACTTATTTCCTCAAGGCTAACACTCTTGCGTAGGTTTGATATCTTTTGTTAAAGAGTTCTACCATTGTTGGCCAACGTCGTATTGAATTTGGTTTTAACGATCTATATCATACTTTCGCAGGACCACCAACAAGTGTCATAAGAAAGAGCTTAAGTTTTTGCCAACCATTATCAATGTTGTTCCATGTGCAGGCATCGTAGAAGGCTTGTAAATGTTGTTGCAGATCTAAGTCATAGCCTCCTGAAATTTTAGGGAAGTTGTTTAAATCGAGCTTGGGTAGATAGCTCTCTTTACGATTCCTATGGGAGATTCGAACAACCTCTTGTATTTGCATAAGGCTTGTAGTGGCCAGTAGGGGTTCATCATCATCGAGTAAGTTATGCTTTCCTGCATTGGGATGACATTGCTTTTGTTTATGTTTATAAGAAATCCCCACCTTGGGTTGTGTACTCCAATCTTCATTGTCATATAATTCGTTGGTTCTCCAATGAATTTCCTCACTAGATGTGGCATTATTGTAGTCCTGTAGGAGAGGCATGATTGTGAAATTATGTGTGAATTTGTGTGTGACATTTTTTATAACTATTTCTTTCTAAAAGATATATCGTTAATTTCTGTATAGCGACCTTGTATGATATAACTACTCTAGATAACTAGCAGTGTCCCCGACAATGGTGCCAATGATGAGAGGCAAGATACCCCTACACTCAACCATATGAATACGAGCATTACACGCGTGATTTGGTTGAACTTCGCAGACAAACTAGTTTTGGCATCTAGACAGTTAGCCTTAGGTCGCAGTTCGCTATCTTCCCACCTGGACTAGTATTAGCTTTGTCACCTATGGTTTAGTCTAGAGTGAGTTGTATGATGTGTTTCTAATCCTAATGCTACTCCTGAAGGCAATGGAAGGTAATATTAACTAAGCTAAGAGAGAAAGGGTGAGAAGGAATCTAGCTAGCCTAAGTGCAATGAGCATCTGTTTCTCGATTATTCGTACACATCTTGGACTTCGTGCACGACTACCACTAGGATTACCAAGCACAGATCCTAGGTATGCTACTGGGTATAACATAAGATCATTAATTAAGGCAAGTAGTAAGGTATAACTTACCTTCAAAAACAACCTTACTAATGCTTGACTCGTGTGACTGCAGATGGCCACGAAACGTGGATAATAAGAGGGTCCTACCCAAGGTGGAAGCAAACAAGCTCGAAGAGGTGGAAGACAAAGACCTATCAGATAACATGTAGAATAGGAGGAGCAATCATTCAGCATTCATCAAGATGAACCTCCTACTGGACGGTCTAGGCAGGCAGAAGGAGGAGCTACTGTAGCGCTTGAACCAGGACAACAACTCACATTGCCCCAAGATTGTGTTCAGGCCATCCACGAGAAGTCCACATTCGCTGCAGTAATTATGGTATTGAACTTTGAATCATTTGCGGAGTTCGATCCTGAGGCCGTTAGGGATCACCTCAAAGGGTCTCCCTTATGGCCTATCCTCTCTGAAAGCAGTGCCTGGTACCTAGGAGAGACGTACCAATTTTGGCACAATAGGGAGCAAGGCACCACTGTTAATATTTGTGGTGTGACAGTTGACTTCTCTGCGTAGGCCATTTTGGAAGTGTTAAACCTTTTGAATACAGGGCCCCATGTTGCTTGGTTATCCACCCGTTCAAACCTTGATGTGCGAAAGGATTGGTTGGAGAAGGCTTATGGCAGAGATAAAGCATTTGGTGAATTGACAACGGAAGAGAGGGTTTACTTCAAAATTGGAACATATCACCTCTTCCCCACAAAGGGCCTAAAAATAATATTGATGTATGCTTGCTAGAGGATGTGCAGTGTTAATGGGAAAGGTTAACGCTAACCTACCCCATTTATATTTGACGGAGATCTTGAGGCAGTTCGAATAATGAAAGACAAGGAAGATGGCACTACCTTTTTCTTGTCTTATCAGAAAGCTTTGCCGACATGCTGGTATTCGAGAATACACCAATGACATCCTCTGAAAGTCTGAGACTGCTTCATATGCTGAATTGCTTAAAGTGCCAACTCCCAGAAAAAGCACTGGTGAAGAGTTGGGACCCGAACAAGAAGAAGAACATATGGCTGAGCCAATTGCAACTCAACTTGAAGGACCCAGTCAACCTCCAGCCCTAGGAAACAATAAGAAGTAGGGCCTAGCATAGGCTAGGATCAGCCGCCACCACCGCAAGACTACAGACCGTCGATGAGCCATCTTAGGGCCATCGCTAAGATGGTCAGTTGGGGAAGTCGTGATGATGCAAACCTCTTCCACGTCATCGATGATGCCAGGTAGCCTACTATTTCATTGGATTGCACAAGGGGTGAAGTCTCCATTCACACAAAAGGAGGGAAAAGTAGATGGTCACAACAGATCTCAAGAAATGCAACATCTTTCCAGGTGCAGTTAGAGACTGGTGAAGGGGCCACCATGGTGGTCATGCAACACTAGAATTCCGTGGGAGCTATAGAAGTGGATGCAGACCACATCAAAGAATTCTTCAATGTACCTGTTGTGCCACCGGTAGATCTCTTAGGAGCATGGGATGCTCAAACTTTGGCTGGAACCTCAATGACTCCTGCGGAACATGAGGATGCGCTTAATAGATTACTTCAAACAGGGCAAGTAATGGCATCCCTATTTGACATCCCTCAGGATGTAACAACAATTCAATCAGACCTCATTTCAACAAAGGGGAAGCTGGTCTTAACAAAAGTGAGGTTCGAGCATGCTGAAGTTGAAGTGCAGAAACTACAAGAGTGGCTCGTGACCTTACAAGTAGCACAGCAGGACCCTCTGCAATTTGTTCCCGTAGACCAGCTAGAATACTTTAGAATCGAGCAACTAACAAAGTTAATTGTAGAGAATAAAAGGGTGGTGGATGAAAAGGAGAAGGCTATTTGGGATGCCTCCGCAGCACAAGTGCAAACCCATGCACATCTTAAGGCACTCAAGGCCTTACAAGAAGAAAACAAGTAGCTGGTTGCAGACAATCTTCGGTTGACCACTGTAGAAAAGCAAAAGAACATTCTCGATGAACACTTTCATCAATTACAAGAAAAATTCATCTAGGTCAACCATGACGTAAGCCATTTATCCAGAGAAAATCGAACCCTCTCGATGGAGGAGGTACATACCATTCGCCAAAAGTTAGCGATTGAGATAAGCGCATGGCAGAACAAGGCTAAAAGACATGAGAAGCTGAAGGAGCACTTCCGCAATCAGGTGGGGATGTATAAATAGATCCTTGAAAAGGAGATCCATATGGCCAAGGCCCAAATCAACACTATCAGTGCTCAACACACTAATTGGCAGGCCATATTGGACACATATGCCTTCACCCACCAAGCAAAAGTTAAAAATTGGGACCTGCAGATTCAAGACTTAACAGAGTACATGGAGTTGGAAAACCTAAGATATGCCAATCTTGCCATGTTGATAGTAGGGCACCTGAGGTCAGAGCTCGAGTAGTAGGTAGCAACCACCCACATCAAATACGAAGCAGAATTTGCAGAGTGCAAGAAGCTGGTGGAGAAACTGGATGTTGTAAATTTTGAACTAGAGGTGGTAAAAGCCAACTACCAGGGAAAAAAAGATGTCGCAACAGACTTGGCTCGATGGCTAGCAGACTTTCATGAATACAAGGATAAAGCCAGAGCCTATGAGGAGGAACGACGGGTGTTTGCAGCTTGGTACGTCAAAGCCAACCAAATGTTTCCGCAACTACCCTGTCTGTGGGAAGTGCCGACTCCGTCAAACGTTGGAACATTAGCATGGATGGCACAAGACCCTCAAACCAAAGAGGAGAAGCTCCAAGCCATACTTCAACACCATGAAGCCTCAAAACCTGGAGCACAAGACAAAGGGAAGGCACCAATGGAGGAGCCATCGCCACCAGGAACTACATGAATTCAAAATTTTTGTAGTTGTAGCATATTCTGTGTGTTGTGTCTTTATTTTGTTTTTTCCCCACACTACGGCATCATCCCTTGTTTCCATCTAATAATACCATACCTATCCACTGTGTAATCACTATAACTTGAGGACGAGTTTTTATTTAGTCGTGGGGGTATGATGGACCACAATATCGTGTACACGATATCACATCCGCCGCAATATCACATCCCCCGCAATATCGCGTACGTGATATCGCATCTTCCCCTGCAATATCACGTAGACGATATCGTAGTGCACCGTCAAATCTATAAATAAGAGGCAGCTCTCCCTTGTTTCACAACTTATATTTAGATTGTAGCTAGACTCTGGCAGTGTTTCTCCCTCTAGAGTTAGAGTACTTTCTAGTGTATACCCGCAATTTGGTGAATGTAATTGTACGACATCCTTTATTTGAGTGTGACGTACTTGGACACGCACATGACCGAAAATAAAGATCGAGATTACTTCATCATTATAGCATTCACTTTGTTTATTTATTTATTTAATTGTTATTTACTACTTTCCTATTTAATCTCTCTCACCCTTAAACTCACGTTAAAATGCGGAATGAGTATGACTTGATTAAGAGCATTTAAGTGTGACTACTTGGTAACCCGTAGTGTACCTAGGATCTGTGCTTGGTAATCCTAGTGGTAGTCGTGCAGGAAGTCCAAGATGTGTACGGATAATCAAGGAACGGATGCTCATCGCACTTAGGCTAGATTAGATTCTTTTACCCTTTCCCTCTTAGCTTAGATAATATTACTTTCCATTGGCCTCAGGAGTAGCATTAGAGTAGAAACCCATCATACATCTCACTCTGGACTAAACCATACATGACAAATATAATACTAGTCCAGGTGGGAAGACAACGAACTGCGACCTAAGGCTAACTGTCTAGATGCCATAACTAGTCCGTCTGCGGAGTTCGACTGGATCGGGCGTGAAAACGCTCGTATTCGTATGGTTGAGTGTAGGGGTACCTCGCCACTCATTAGTTACCAAGTAGTCACACTCAGATGCTCGTAATCAAGTCGTACTCATTTCGCGTTTAACAGAAGTTTAAGGGTGAGAGATATTAACTAAGAAGGTAGTAAATAATAGTTAATTAAATGATTAAACTAAGTGAATGCTGCAATGATGAAGTAATCTCGATCTTTATTGCTAGTCATGTGCCTGTCCAAGTATGTCACACTCAAATAAAAGATGCTGTACAATTACAATCACCACACTGCGGGCATACACTGGGAGGAAAAGGGTTGAGAGAAAAATAAGAACTAAAACTTAACACTTAAACTAAAACTGACAAAAAGCTTCTATCTCCTAATTGACTCCTCTTATTTATAGATGAGGAGACAGACTACGATAGTCTATCACCTCATCACCATGTAAGTGGTACCTAACATATCGCGGTGCACTAAATGGCAACTCATCACCACGTAAGTGGTACCTAGCATATGCAATTTGCTCTTTAAAACGTGTTGCTTTGTGTATGTGAGTTGCTCAATTGCCTATGTAAGGAGGTTAGTCTAAACTGATAAACACAAGATACAATGACCATAAATGCCTAATATAATGAACTTGTTACACATTTGTGTTTGGGTTCATGATTTCCCAAATTGTGAAAACAAGCAGATGATCTAAGAGTTACATCTTCAAGCATGAAAACTTAATTTGTCTCTTGAATTATTCATTCATTATATATTTATAGACTCAAATTAGAAAAGTTATCAACTCTTTTTCTAATTATTGCATACGTTTTCATTGAAGAGTAGTCTTGTCCTCTTTCCAATGAAGCCTTTAATAAGCACTAAAAACTTGTGAGAGCGCTTTTGAAAGATAGTAAAGCTTAATCTTTTTCCTACCCAAAGAAGAGATTTCTCAAGATTGATTATAAGTATGAAAACTTGAAAAGGTACTCCTAAAATCATGGGGCTTTTATTTTTTGTACCTAAAATATTTTCTCTATATTGATGATCATGTATCCTTTTTTTTTAATTATTATTATTTATTATTTTGGTGTCAAACACCCCTCCCATAGTAGAGGTGCATGTTCAAGAATGGGTTACATGTCTTTTCAATGGTACTTCAAGAATAATTTCTTTATGAGTTAACTAGTTAATTATATTGTTAACCTTGCCATAGAACTACCTTCAAACATGAGTCACATACCTTCTAGTAATGTAACAAGGAAACAATTATTTTCAAAAGATATTTTTCAAATATAATAAAACATGAATGGTAGTGCATCAATGTCGGGGCTAGTTGGACCTAGGGTAGAAGTTTAAGAAATTAACGAAACCCTTGGATGTTACACCTTGTCCAACCCTCTTGGTTCTTCCTCCTTCCTTCAAGGCATAGTGATCATGGGCTAATTTTTAGTTTTTAATGTGATAAGAGCCACATTAATCCCATGACAATGACCTCTTATTAATGGAATGGAGGGATGGATGTTGTGATCTTACTATCATGCATAAGTATTCCTTTAATGATTTAATAGCATAAAATAAAATTTCAACATGCAAAATAGATTCGTACACATGATTGGAAACTTTTGTAACTGATGAGTGGTGAGGTACCCCTACACTCAACCATACGAATACAAGTGTTTCACGCATGATCCAGTCGAACTCCGCAAACGGACTAGTTGTGGTATCTAGATAGTTATTCTTAGGTCGCAGTTCATTGTCTTCCCATCTGGACTAGTGTTAACTTGTCACGTATGGTTTAGTCTAGAGTGAGGTGTATGATGTGTTCCTATACTAATGCTACTCCTGGAGATAATGGAAAATAATATTAACTAAGCTAAGAGAGAGTGTGTGAGACAGAATCTAAGCTAGCCTAAGTGCGATGAGCATTCATTCCTTAATCAAGCCAAGTTTGTTGCGACACCTTTTTTTCCTTGGTAGCTTGCTTTAACCACCTCAAGTTCAAAATTTGCAATCTCCAGTTTTTGTAATATCTTCTTACGTTTTGCAAATTCTATTTCATATTTGATGTAGGTGGTGGCTACCTATTGCTCGAGCTCTATTCTCAGGCACCCTACTGTTAACATGGTGAGGTTGGCATACCGCAGGTTTGCCAACTGCATGTGTTTAGTAAGGTCCTAGATCTGCAGGTCCTAGTTCTTAACTTCCACCTGGTGGACAAATGCATATGTGTCCAATATGGCTTGCCAGTCAATGTGTTGAGCACTGATAGCATTGATGTAGGCCTTGGCCATACGGATCTCCTTCTTAATGATCTGCTTGTACATCCCCACCAGATCCTAGAAGTGCTCCTTTAGCTTTTCATGCCATTTAGCCTCATTTTTCCACTGGCTTATTTCAATAGTTGTCTTTTGGCAGATGGTGTGTACCTCCTCCATTGAGAGGGTTCGATTTTCCTTGGCTAAACAATTCATGTCTTGGTTGACCCGGATGAATTGTTCTCGCAACTAATGAAAATGTTCTTCAAGAACATTCTTTTTCTTTTTCACATAGGTCAACCGAAGCTTGTCGGAAACAAGTTACTTGTTTTCCTCTTATAGGCCTTGAGTGCCTTAGTATGCACATAAGTTTGCACTTGTGCTGCAGAGGCATCCCAAACAACCTTCTCTTTTTCTTCTGCCACCTTCTTATTCTTCATTAGTAGTTTGGTCAGTTGCTCAATTTTGAAAGTGTCCAGCTGGTTTGCGGGAAAAAATTGCAAAGGGTCTCGCTATGCTGCTTGTGGGGCCACAAGCCTTTCTTGTAATTTTTGCACCTCTACTTCATCATGCTCGGCCCTCATATCTGTCAAGACTAGTTTTCCTTTGGTGGGAATGAGGTCTGATTGAATTATCATAACATCCTGAAGGATGTCAAACAGGGATGTCATTACCTGTCCTATTTGTAGCAATTGATCAAGTACATCCTCATGTTCCGCAGGAGTCATTGAGGTTCTGGCCAGAGTTTGAGAATCTTGTGCCCCTGTAAGATCTGCTGGTGGCACAAAAGGTACATTGAACTATTCTTTAATGTGGTCTGCAACCACTTCTACAGCTCCTGCTACGTCTAGGTGTTGCATGACCACTACTGTGGCTCCTTCACCAGTTTCTAATTACACTTGAAAAGATGCAGAATTCCCTAAGATCTGTTGTGACCAAGTGCTCTCCGCTCCTTTTGTATGAATGGACACTTCTCCCCTTGTGTGATCCAAAGAAATCGTGGGCTATATGGCATCGTCAATGACGCATAAGAGATTTGCATCATCACGACTTCCCCAACTGACCGTCTCAGTGATGGCTTGGAGATGGCTCATTGACAGTCTATAATCTTGTGGTGGTGGTGGTGGTTGATCTTGCTAGCTTTTGCTAGGCCTTGCTTCTTATTGTTGGCTAGGTCCCATGCTTGGAAGTTGGCTGGGCCCTACAAGTTGAGTTGCAGTTGGCCCTGCCGTTTGTTCCTTTTCTTATTCTGGTCCCAGCATCTCAATAGTGATTTTCCTTGTAGTTGGTTGCTTTAGTAGTTCAACATATGAAGCATTTTGGGCTTTTTGGAGGACATCATTGGTGTATCCTCTGATACCAGCACGTCTGCACAACTTCCTGATAACTCCCCACAGACGTCACCAAAGAGAATTCACAAGTCCCCTTAATGTCACATCCTAATCATGCCCTCTTGATCCATCCTTCTTCATTCCAAGTACAATGAACACAAAGTTAATTTTAAGTTTTAAGAATGTAAAGAATATCACTGTACCTTTGAATAGAACCTCTTATTTGTAGAATGGATGAGTGGGTGTAATGGGCTCACTGTCCAAATAATTGATAGTTCAAGACTCGATAACATAGAACACACCTCAACCAACGAGCTACATGAGTGTTTTATTCGTAGATGAGATTACTTATAAAAAGATAAAAAGACAAAAAGACAAAAAGATAAAACAAGAAATTGAAAAATGAAAAACTAGAAAATAAAAAATTGTAAAATTAAAGAAAATGAAAAATAGTTATTAATCTTGCTTGTCATTAGAATGGGGGATATCCCCCATAACTAAACAGTTGAGCATGGCAATGATTAATAACTAAAAGATGAGGATCCTTGCATGTTGGAAGTATTGAGACTTGGTCATACTTACCCCATTAGGGTTCACACACCTAATTGTAGTAAGTGTAGTGGGATAATTTATAAGATGTGGTTCTTGGGTAAAGAGTTGATCCACTATGATACTTAAGATTGTAAGATGATATGCAAGGATCAGGGTGTCACCCTCCATTGCTATATTCATTTGGACGTATGGTTGTTGGAGTGTTAATTGATGGCTTTGATAAAGTGACATGAGGCGTTGGGTTTGAAGAAAAGGATGCACCACAGTGTTGGACTTGTGCCGAGTGGGAGAATGTAGTGGCCTTGGAACTGTGTTGTCCCTTCCTACGATCATGTCTAAAGAAGGGATGCCTTCGATGTTGAGGAGGTCTCTCACTGTTGTTGGCAATAGTAGCACAAATAATGTTCGTGGGTTGTTGCTGTGGTGTAGACACTTCGGGAACAATTGGTGGCGATGTAGAAGGAGGGAAAGGATGAGAATGTTGAAATTTAGGAGAAGTGTAAGGTTCACAAGGCGGTGGTTGCATTGAGAACATGGGCTGATAGTACTAAGGAGAATAATAATGTGGTGTGATAGAGTATTTTGACCTAGTTGGGAAAACAGGGTGTTGAACTAGACAAGTATTTTGATTCAGATGATACAAAGGGTATCTCCAGTTTAGGGGTGGCTTCCCCCACGACTGGGATTGTTGCCACTATGATTAAACACAGTATCTCTGTACAAACTCTAGGTGTAATGTGCTTCCCCAATGCTCATATAAATGTAACAAGATTGGGCATTGGCCCTTGGGATGATTGTACATGCAAATGTTGCATTCATACGTATGATTGGTAGTTGAGCTCTTATCTTCCTCATCCCTTCTTTTCAATTGTCTAATGATACTTTGTCCTACTCCTAGGGTTGTCAAAAATCTATCTCCAATAATATAAATATATTCTCCACACTTTTTATGTGTCCATTCCAACATCTTATTAATCTTTGCCTCAACTTCCTCTAATGATTGTTATACTGGCAAAGATGGTTCTTCCTCCTTGAGATAGGTTGATTTCTCCTTTTTATGATTATGGACCTCTGTTAAGTTGAGACTTTGGTCTTGTTAATGTTTTTCAACACTCTCCCATCTAGCCATTTCTCCTTCTTCTTTTGCTACCTACTTAATAAGCTCTTGGAATTAATGGGTTCATAGTTCGTATAGTTGTCCTCGGGCATACATCCCTAGGGTCTCTCTTGTTTCATCATGAAGCCCATCAATGATATGGTACGTTAGCCTTTCCTTAGAGAACTCATGACCTAGACAGTTGTTTAACAATGCATAATATCTTTCTAAGGCCATGTCCAAGGGTTCATGTTGTGCTTGTTTCCACTCCTGGATTTGTTTCATCAAGGCTGACACTCTTGCATAGGTTTGATATCTTTCGTTAAAGAGTTCTACCATTGTTGGCCAACATCGTATTGAATTTGGTTTTAACGATTTATACCATACTTTTCCTTGGCCAACGAGTGTCATAGGAAAGAGCTTGAGTTTTTTTCAACCGTTATCAATGTTTTTCCATGCACAGATGTCATAGAAGGCTTGTAAATGTTACTATAGATCTAAGTCATAGACTCCTAAGAAATTGGAAAAGTTGTTTAAATCAAGCTTGGGTAGACGGCTATCTTTACAATGCCTACGGGAGATTCGAATAGCCTCTTGCATTTGCGTTAGGCTTGTAGTGGCCAGTATGGGTTCATCGTCATCGAGTAAGTTATGCTTTCATGCATTGGGATGATGTTGCCTTCATTTATGTTTATAAGAAACCCCCACCTTGGATTGTGATGAGTGGAAAGGTACCTCTACACTCAACCATACAAATACGAGCGTTACATGCATGATCTGGTCGAACTCCTCAGACGGACTAGTTGTGGCATCTAGATAGTTAGCATTAGGTCGCAGTTTGCTATCTTCCCACCTAGACTAGTGTTAGCTTTGTCATGTATGGTTTAGTCCAGAGTGAGACGTAGATAGGTTTCTAATCTAATGCTACTCCTGAAGGCAATGGAAAGTAATATTAACTAAGCTAGGAGGAAAGGGTAAGAGAGAATCTAAACTAGCCTAAGTGCGATGAGCATTCATTCCTTGGTCATCCGTACACATCTTGGACTTCATGCATGACTACCACTGGGATTACCAAGCGCAGATCCTAGGTATGCCACTGGGTTACCAAGTAGTCACACTTAAATGCTCGTAATCAAGTCGTACTCATTCCATGTTTAACATGAGTTTAAGGGTGAGAAGAGATCAACTAGGAAAGCATTAAATAACAATTAAATAAATAATTAATCTAAGTGAATGCTATAATGATGAAGTAATCTCAATCTTTATTTTCGATCATGTGCATGTCCAAGTACGTCACACTCGAATAAGGATGTCATACAATTACAATCACCACATTGCGGGCATACACTGGAAAATAATTCTATCTCTGGAGGGATAAAACTGCTAGAGTTTCGCTAAGGAACTAAATCTAAGTGTCTAAAATTGGGAAAGCCACCTCTTATTTATAGGAATTGAGGCAGGTCACGATATCACGTACGTGATATCATGGCTTATGCGATATCGCGTACACAATATCGCGGCTGATGTGATATCATGTACACGATATCATAGCCCATGGGATATCATGGTAGCAATATCACAACCAGCAAATTCATGACTCATCATACCCCCACGACGGAATGAAAACTCGTCCTTGAGTTATAAAGAGAACAAGCTCCATTGATTACACAATGGATAGGTATGGGATTATTGACTAACTAGGATGGATTCATGCCGCAGTGTGGAGTCAGAACAAAATTGAGACACAACACAAAATAAAATCCTATGATTACAAAATTAGTGGAACTCATGTAGTTCCTGGTGGTGGTGGCTCCTCCATAGGTGTCTTTCCCTTTTCTTATGCTCCAGGTCTTGGGATTTGATGGCATTGAAGTATGGACTGGAGTGTCTCCTCTTGTAAGGCCTTGAGTGCCTTAGAGTGCATGTAAGTTTGTGCTTGTGCCATAGAGGCATCCTAGTCAACCTTCTCTTTTTCTTCTGCCACCCTTTTATTCTCTGTTAACAGGTTATTAAGTTGCTCGGTTCTGAAAGTGTCTTGCTGGTTCTGAGCAACCTTTGGCCCTATATTCAGAAGGTTTAATACTTCTGAAATGGCTTGAACAAAGAAATCAATAGTCACACCACAATTGTTAACCATGGTGCCTTCTCCCTATTGTGCGAAAATTGGTACATCTCTCCTAGGTACCAGGCACTACTTTTAGAGAGAGTAGGCCATAATGGGGATCCTTTGAGATGATCCCTAACTGCCTCAGGGGCGAACTCCGCAAAAGATTTGAAGTTCAATTCCATAATCACCACAGTGAATGTGGAATTTTCATGGATGGCCTGAACACAATCTTGGGGTAATGTGAGATGTTGTCCCTATTCAAGTGCTACAGCAGCTCCTCCTTCTGCCTACCTGGATCGTATGGTAGGAGGATCTTCTTGATGAATGCTGAATGATTGTTCCTCCTGTTTTGCATGTTGTTTAGAAGGACCTTGTCTTCCACCTCTCTGAGATTTCTTGCTTACACCTTGAGTAGGACCTTCCTGTTGTTCACGTTTCAGGGCCATCTGCAATCATATGGGCCAAGCATTAGTAAAGTTGTTTTTGAAGTTAAGTTATACCTTACTGCTTGCCTTAATTAATTAATTCATTTTATCTTTGTGTCATATTGCCCGAACGATTGTAATAATGGGTCCTTTTTACTTAGGTGGTTTTTCAATTTTAATTTCCCGGTATACCTAAGGGTTAAATGACTTTTAGGCACAATTATTTTAAGTGTTATAGTTAATTACCCTAGATGATGTCCTTTGGGTGATGATAAATTCTAGAAAAGTTAGGTGCTATTTGGCAGGTGTTCCTCCCCCATGACTAAGCTAAACACTTCGGGTTCAAGTAGGTTCAGACGTAATTAAAATCAAAGTACCAGTGAGTAAGATATAGTTAGAAAAGCAAGGGTCGCTCAATCATAAGTCGTAGAGAAAAAATTTGAAAACTTCCCCATGTAAATGGCAAAAATGATGCTAAGTGTTGTGGGGGGGTCATCTATTTATAGGTTTGGAGGGACATGATATCATGTACGATACATCGTGTATGCGATATCACGTTGGCCACAATATCACGTACGCGATATCACGGCCCTAGTGACATTAGGCACCACAATAAAATACCAAATTTTTGATTTTTTTTTTCAAATCAATGGTGTAAATGAGGACATTGGGCTATTGTCAAGGGGTTCTCAAGTAATTAGATGGTTTTGAAGGCATGAATAATGATCTATGGGTTTTATCACTAAAACCTTGGATGGGAGAAAAAGGCTATGTGATAAGTGAAGGGATAATAATAGGGAAAGAACGTTATGAAAAATTATGTTGAGGGTCAGAAATGATGTGTGTGAGCTATGTCATAAGTGAAGATTACAAAAGATTACACA
>MNCI01007180.1:1525084-1543033 GCA_015680685.1 Gnetum montanum
GATTGGGAAATGAATGGAGTGTCGCCTCTTATTTATAGATATGGCGGCGGACCGCGATATCGCGTACGCGATATCGTGGCACATGCAGGTCGCGTCTCATCAAATAGATCACCTACAACTATACTAGATTGTAAAAATCTAGAAGAGGCATGGATAGGCCATTTTTCTAGTTATTCTTTTCTTAGATAACATAGAAGAGTTCCACTCTAAGAAGTTTAAAAATTATTGCAAAGAAGTTGAAATTAAAAGACATGAGAGAGTAACTTATACTCCTAACAAAAGTGGAGTTGTAAAATACATGATGAGAAATGCTAATTTAGGTTAAGAATTTTGGGCAAAGTCTATTTCAATAACATGTTTCTTGATTAACAAATCACCTACAACTATACTAGATTGTAAAAATCTAGAAGAAGCATGGACAATTTGTTATTCTAGTTATTCTTTTCTTAGAGTTTTGGTTGCATTGAACATGCTTTAGTTTCAAGACATTAATGTATAAAATTATATCCCAAAATTACAAAGGATGTCTTCATTGGTTATGGTGATGATGGTAAGGGTTATAGAATATGAGATCCTAATAGAAAATCATTTAAAACATAGATGTAGTTTTGCATGAATCCTTTGACAATATTGAATAGGAAGTAAAAGTTGAACAGGGATGGATAGATGTACCTAGTAATTAGCTAGTTGGTTTGGAGACTCAAGCATCTTCAAATATGCAATAGGAAGAGCTTTAGTTACTTGAAGAAAGTCTATTAGATGAAGAGGCAGAAAGAGACATAGTTGCATAGCCTTTAAGAAGATCTAGATGAGCAAGTGTTTCTCCTAAGAAATTTTTTTAAAAATGTTACACTTATATTATTTTTAGATAAAACAAATCTAGACACATATCATGAAGATATGAAAGTGCTTCTAGTTCTAAATAGAAAGAAGTAATGCAAGATGAGATGAATTCTTTGAAGAAAAACAAAATATGAGATTTGGTGGAGCTTCCAAAAAGTAGAAAATTTATTGGTTGTAAATGGGTCTATAAACTAAAGAAAATAACTAATGGTGAAATTTATCAATACAAGGCAAGACTTATAGAAAAATGTGATTAACAAAAGAAAGGTATAGCTTTCATAAACAAAATTTCACCAATTTTAAAATTAGTTTCTCTTTAGATATTATTGGCTTTAGTTATTTTATTTGATATTGAATCAAAATAATTAGATGTAAAAACAACATTTTGGTATGAACATCTAAAAAAAATTTCATGTTAAGTATGTGTTTTATATGGAAATATACATGAAATACTGAAAAGGTTTTATACAAATAAGGGAATATTTAATTTTCAAACTCAAAAATGGTATTGTATAACCTAAAGTAATCATTTAAGCAATGGGATAAGAGGTTTGATTCTTTCATGTTGAGCCATAATTTTCAAAAAAAGTGAATATGATCCTTGTGTGTATTTTAAAATTGATGCCAATAGAATATTTGCAGTTTTGGTGTTATATGTTGATGACATGCTTATTAAAATTTAAATTGCATTTGAAATTAAATAGTTGAAGGCTTACTTATTTAGGATATTTGATATGAAAGATATAGAAGCAAGAAATCAAATCTTTGACATAGAGATACACAGAGATAGAAGAAATGGTAAGTTATAGTTTTCATAAGAAACATACATTTAGAAAATCATCTTATGTTTTAATATGATAGATGCTAAACCTGTAATTATCCCTTTTGCTATGGATTTCAAGCTTTCTTCAAATCTATATTCAAGTTTAGAAGAAAAAAGTAGTATATGTCTAATGTGCTTTGTACAAATGTAGTAGAAAGTTTAATGTATATCATGATAATGAGTGACAAGAGTTCCCAATATCCAACCATACAAATCATAAGTGATGGGATTAACCTAATAATAATTCATGGATTGGACTAGTCAAATTTCTAGATAATTGATTTTCAAATCCCAAGTCATTGTTATCTTCCTAGTTATACTTATGATGGTCCTTATTGCATATGGTTAAGTATAATTTAGGAACATGACATTGATATTATTGTGGCCATTTTTCAAATAATATTAAAATATAAAAAATTATTCTAATTCATATATTGCACAATGAAATAAATCATAATCTAGTGTAAGGCAGCAAGTGTCCAATTCCACTTATCGTGTATGTCCTAAATGCATACATTTAATATAATTGCATGTAAAAGTAAAAGATATAGAAATAAAATCTAAACCAAGTCAAAGTACTATAATAGAAGAAAATAATCTAGATCTTTATTTCCACTCATGCAAAGTATCTAAGTATAGTGCGCTCAAATAAAGATTCTATTCAGTTACTTCAAACCATGCTGTGAGCACTCACTAACTATTATCGAAATTTAAGAAAATAAACTAATAATGTTCCACTACCTATGCAATAATGGATGTCATTAATGTAGTAGGTGGATTGATATATATAGCTAATAAATGCTACTACATCAACACAACTATGTTAATGCATCATAGGCTAGATAAACATAGATGTGTTGATGTGATAGTGTAAATGCAACTATGTTGACAACATTATTCCTCATACTCCCACAACTAACTAGAAACTCATCCTTAAGTTGAATAAAATTGGGACAAAGTTTGTTTCCAAAATTATGGAAGTAACATGTAATTGAAAAACTGATTGGCAAGACATGAGTACCACTTACAAATATTATTTGAGTGATTTTGATAAATGAGAAGATGATAAAAGTTAAACACATTGACTCTACAAAAATTTGCAAGATTACAAAAATGATCAAGGTTGATGTCATAAGTTGTGCTTAGTGATGGAGGCTTCTCCTACCTTGGTGATTCTTGACAATATTTCTAGCTTAATGTATGCTTTCCTGATGTCATTTTTATTTTCCATACCATTATATAAGTTAGTTTTATTTTTTATGTTATTATTAAGTCATGTAGTGTGTAGGTCCATGCGTTAATGTCTCCATGTAATGTATCACATGATAAGATTTTGTATTTTAAAATTGAGAGGGAAGGAGAAGTCAATGTAAAGTTAAATGTGGATCCTCTAATGCTAAATGTCATGCATATTACCCTTGGAGCCATCCAAGGCTACATGTGACCATGCCTCTTATGTTGGAACCACATGAAGAATATAAGTAGCATATCATCATGAGTTGCAACTATAAGTCTTCACTTCTTGTGATTTTTTTGATAATTAGATGGATCATTTGCAGTCATGTTTAGAGTTGAATGTACTCTTAAGCATATCCTTGCTTTTTTTTATTTATTCCATGTATGGGCTTTCCTTAAACTTGAGGTATTCCAAGCATAACTCCATTGATATAAGATTGAAGCTTAAAGTAATAGAGGAAAAGAAGTTCTTGTCTCCATATCATTATCTCATTATAGTTTTTTTATCTATTTTAATTACATTTCATCATCTCATTGTTTCAACAATTTCAATTTTATTTCAATTTCATATAATCTATATTATCATTCGAGATAAGAAATAAGAAGAAGATATGGTTGGAGATCATTCTCCATTGCTGCACCTTCTAGGTTTTTTATGATTGTAAGTCTATGAAGCAATCTCAAGTTAAATGAAGGATTTCTTTATCAACCAAAACCTCATAAAAGTTAGAAAGATTTAGCTAAAGGATTATTAAATGATGTCATTGTTAAAGCTATGTGATTGTAAAGCCTCATGCTCTATAACATCATTTAGTGTTTGTGTGTGATTTAATGTTATGGGTTATGGAACTGTTGATGTGTAAATTTTGGACACGCCGCCAACACCTGTGAAAACTCGTTTTAGGAGACTATCGTCTAGGGCACCTCCTGTATGGGTATGGAAACCCAGGAATAGTCTAAGGGCTATATGACAAAACAATAATAACAATATTTTAAACAAAATATTAAAAACTTAAATTTAATTTTAGAAGGGTTATATTATGTTTTGAAAAGCATAGTAGAATAACTAAAATTAAAATTAAACATTTTTGCAGTTTTTTTTTGGAAAGTCAACAATACAAAAGTAAACTTGAAATTAAATCAAAAATTTATCTAGTCTTGAACACCGTCATCCTTTTGCTGATGGCTAATGGCACAGGCGGCAGCAATGGCGTAACAACAGAAGCTGGATTGGGTGTGTAGTGCAACAGCAACAAAATCACCAACGTAGCGACAATGAGATCTGGTGTGCAATGGTGCAGCAACAACAAGATCGGACATGCATGCAGTACCAAAATACAATAGAAAAATTAAAATAACGGTAGAGTAACAGCAAAGGGTCCCAAAGATATGTAATGGTTGGGATTTTCAAAATGAATGATTCCAAGCTTCCTGCCCTCGGAAGAATAGTTGATCGAGAGTAAATTAAATGGCTGAATCACATAATGAATTTGGCAGCAGATAGGAGCAGATAGTTTTGGATCCGATACCCCACAAGAGTCATGCAACTAAAGACTCCAATTGGAACCTCTGCCATTTTTTGCAGTGGTCAGAGACTTGCGGCTGTTCTCCAACGCAGAGAGAGACTACCGTGTGTGAGAGACTTACGGCTCTTGAACAGAAAAAAAAATGCTCATTGTTGAATAGGAAAATCCTTTGGTGGTGAACCAAAAATCCTCTAATCGACAGAAAATCCCTCGCTGTTCAACAGCCAATCCTCTTCGGTGGTGAACTGAAAATCCTCTGATCGTCGTCAAAGAATTAGGCCCCCTCCTTCCTATAAGGCCTCTCCTTCCTCCTCTTTATAGCAGCCCTGAGGGAGACAACCCTAACCCTAAACCACCAGCTGCCTTTACCATGTATTATTTTTGCCTTTTTTTGGATTTCTGTTTATTGGTCATTGCTGGTTTTTGCTCTTTTTCTCATATCGCTGGAAAAAGAAAAAGAGAAAAAAAACAAAATAGGATAATCATCATGGGTCATAAGTCATGGGTGGATGCTTGATCAACATTAACGAAGCCCACTAGCACATGGACAATGGCCATGTGCAAGCTCATGGTGCTCTATTTTAAATTTTCTTAATTTTATATTTTTAATAAAACTTGTTCAAACAAGGCCCTATGCCTAGCATGGGTGAGGTTGGCCTCAACAAGAACCTAGATTGCAATCTTCTTACATTAATTAAAGATAGCTAGTTTTCTTGTTTTCTAGAAATTTGAAATTGTCTTTTGTCTGGATTTAGTGGTATTGAAGGTTAATTTTATATTGGAATGAACCTACTCCAGCATTATGGGTATTGGAGCATTAGGTCGATTATTTCTTGGAAATTTGGTTGTGGATTTTTGTTATTTTCAGATGGAATCTAAGAAGAAATAGGTTTAAGCCTTGAATAGAAACATGGAGAGCATGAAATATGCCTTTCAATTGATGGTTGTTCAATTGGATGAGATCAGTGCCAAGGTAGACAGGAATGTAGGTCCCAATCATATTCAAACATGTAGAGATGATAAGCATTCATGTTCAAACACTAATGAAGAAGTTTCTTAGCAAGGTGGAGCGAATGATGAGGAAGGATAATCTAGTTATGGAAGTGTTGGAATCCTTCAAGCTAGAATTCTAATGGGAGAAAATTTGATTCCTCATGTCAAAATTCCAAAAGCTCCATTAGTGGCCACTACTTCTTCTCATAGAAAGCTTGATGAGGAAGATGAAGTAAGGCTTGCTAGAGCATTTAGAAATGTTACCAAACTTCCATATGTACAATTGAAGACTTTTGATGATGTAGATGGTACCAAGCTTTCTCAAGTTTTTTAAAGGTACTTGACCAACATTTTGAGTTGGAAGAAGTTTCAAATCAATTAAGGGCACCTATTATTGAATCCAACTTAGAAGGTATGGCTTTTACTTAGCGGAAAAAGAAGTTTCAAAGCTATGAAAAAAAATGGTTAACCCATTAGAGGTTAGAATATGATGAAATACAGGTTGTGAAGAAAATTTGAATAGTCTCATCAAAGGAAAGAGACCATTATGAAGTTAAAATTCCTAAGGTAAGATGATAAAGATGCCAAGGATTTTTACATCAAATTTTATGAACTATTCCATCCAACTAAGGTAAACTAGGAGACCTATGAGCAGGCTTCAATCTTTTTAGGAGGTCTCAAAATGACATATTAGTAGGAATTATCATTATATAAACCAAAAAATCTTGATGAGCCTTATGATTTGATACTCAAAGTGGAAAAGAAGCTCAATGGATTTGGGAATAGGGGTAAACAAGTTTCTAAGGGAAGGGACAAGTGATCCAAATCTAAGAAAGGATTCAAGTCCAAATCTAAAGACAAGAATGGTAGACATGACAAGAAGACTAAGAAGGGTGATGAAAAGGCTAAAGCCAAGAAGGACCAAAGCAAGAAAGGACAAGGTCAAGGAAAAGTACCCCTTCAAAGATTTAATGCTTCAAATATGAAGAATGGGGATCCCAACTACTAGAATCATAGATGGAGGTAGATGCAAATGTACTTGTCATTGGTGGGGTACTTTTCCAAGAAGGTAGTGTTGTGGCTTTGTTCTTAGAAAAGTTGAATGAGTTAAGGAAAAAATATAGTATATATAAGAAGGAGTTGTATGCTACTCTTCAAGAAATCAAGCATTGGAGGCATTACTTATTTCCCAAAGAGTTCAATTTGATGATGGACCACAAAGCACTACAATTTCTCAACTCCAAAAAGAAATTGAGTGCAAAGAACATGAAGTGGATT
The DNA here is from genome assembly GCA_015680685.1 of Gnetum montanum. NCBI lineage: Eukaryota > Viridiplantae > Streptophyta > Gnetopsida > Gnetales > Gnetaceae > Gnetum > Gnetum montanum. The sequence goes on from MNCI01007180.1 coordinate 1,531,784, forward strand.
GCACAGTTGCAAGAGTTCAATTTTGTGTTGAAGCACAAAAGTAGGAAAACCAATGTGTTGGCTAATGCATTGTCTAGGATGCATGTGGTTAATATTAGTGTGCATCATGTTAAAGGTAAGGGTGATTTTGTTTATTTGTATGAGCATGATTGTGATTTTGGGTAGGTGTGGAAAAGCCTCAATGAATCATTGATGAGTAGGATAGATTAGTGGAGGGACTATCATATTCAAAATGAAATTTTATTTAAAAATGGAAAGGTATGTGTTCCTAATTTTAATTTTAGAAAGAATATTTTACTTAAAAAAGCATTGTGGTGGCATGACAAGATACAAGGGTAAGGATAAAACATTGGAACTTATGGATAGGCACTATTTTTAGCTTGGAATGGAAATAGAAGTTTTAATGTATGTGAAGGAGTATTTGACATGTCAAAAATTCAAAGGAGGTAAAGGAGTGACTGTATATTACATACCTTTGTCAATTCCCAAAGGTCCATGGGAAAGTGTGTTAATGGATTTTTTTTTGAGTGGTATTCCAAAAACTAAGAGTGGGAACAATGCTACTTTTGTTGTGGTTAACAGGTTCTCCAAGATTGCATATTTCATTCCATGTAAAAAGGTTAGTGATGCTTCACATATTGCAAATTTTTTTTTCCACTATGTTGTGAAGTTGCATGAAATTTCTTTGAATATTGTCAGTGATAGAGACTCCAAGTTCACTAGTTACTTTTATAGATACCCTTCAAGAATCTTAGGGATAAAGTTGAATTTTTCTAGTGCATATCATCCATAATATGATGGCCAAATTAAGGTGGTGAATAAATCCTTGCTAAACATTTTGAGATATTTATGTGGTGAACAATCTAATTAGTAGGAAAGTTTGTTATGTCATGCAAAATTTTCATATAATAATGCTTTTCATGTTGTTATTGATAAACTCCTATTTGAGGTGAAGTATGGTTTTTGTTCAAAGATGGTATACAATTTGAAGAGCTTTGAGAGAGAAGCTCAACTCAACAATAATTTGGTGTAAGAGATGATAGATCTTCATGCACAAGTGAAGGTAAACTTGGAAAAGAAGGCCAAAGAGAGAGTTCTTTAGATGAATGAGTTTAGGAAAAAGCTTATCATTGCTATTGGTGACTTGGCTTAGGTATACTTGAAGAAGAAATGATTAAGAGATGTCAACTTCTCCAAGTTAAAAGCCAAGAAGATGGATCCTTTCAAAATAAAGGCTAAAATTAATGATAATGCTTTTGAGATTAATTTATCAAATGATATTGGTTATGTCTTTTGTATTTAACATTGTAGATCTTGTGTATTAAAATGGATCAGTTGATGATGAGATCATACATAGTATCATTGATGATTTGAAGGGGGCTAGTGATCGGTTCAAGGCTTCAATGAAGAGGAAGGAAATCGTACTCAATAGAAGGGAAGCTTCTAGCACTTAGGGAGTGAAGAGGCATGAGTAATTGATCCATTGAGAGGATCAATTTTTTGATGATGTTGTATGGATCCATGAGATTAAAATTCTTGAGTTGGGGATCACTTCTATCTCTACTCCCTTATTCACATGAGTTCACTTTTTGAGGGGTGGGATAGCTAGTATAGAAACACTTCCTTTGATTCCCATTTCTCAACCCTATAAATGATTTTTATAGGTTTCAAGCTTTGTGAAGACATCTTGGAGGATAAGGAGATGTCTTGGCCAGGAGCTGAGTCTTCACAGGAGATGTTTGGGAGATGTTGGAGACATCTGTCAAGAAGTGGAGATGTCTCTCCTAAAATTGAGATGTCTCACCCATACCAAAGAGATCTCTTATAAGATATCTCTATAATTATGAGTATGTCTCTCATGCATTGTAGACATCTCCAAAGTTCTATAGAAGTCTCTTCTACAAGTTGGATTTTATAGAAAGATGTCTTCGAAAGGCTAGACATGATCCATATGGTCAAGGAAACTTTCGAGTTGGTAGTTTCAAAGTGGAAAATAGTCAAAAGAGATGGAAAAAGATGAAAATAGTTGGGGATCTTCAAGAAGAACTTGAGAAAGGTTTTCTTAGTTTCTTATCTTTAATTTCCAAGAAATATTAAATGTGTTCTTTATGTTTTATTATGAGATGTGAGGGCATCATCATAAGAGTTAATGAGATTAACAAGAGTTATCAGGAGAGCACATTAAATGAGTGCCTCTTTGTCATTGCAAATTAAGGTCAATTGTGTGTGTTTTTGGCATATGTGTTCTTGTGTTCTTTCTTATGACTTGAGATCTCAGTTGTGAGTTTTGGGAGAGATTCTCTTTCAGTTGTGCCTTACATTGAGGAAAGTCATTGTGTGATTATAAAGTGATTTGATGTTGTGGATCATAAAAATTGAATTATAATTTCTTACATTAATTGAAGATAATTTCTTATTTTTTAGCAATTTAAAATTGTCTTTCATACTATTTGGATTTAGTGGAATTAAAGGTTAATTTTATATTAAAGTGAACTTGTTCCATTAAACCACCAAAAGCTGAACTATTTTGGACTATTCTTGGTTGACATCAACTTTCTTCGTCCTCATAGCATTTTTTGTGGTTAGCTTCCACATCATTTTGAGATTAATTTCAGCATCTGATGAGTGGTGAGGTACCCATATGTCCAACCATACGAATCATAAGTGTTCACGCATGATTTGATCGAATTCTACGGACTTTATAATTTCCAGTGCACTAGTATTCGAGGGAGTGAATCTTTTCCTTAAGGTCAATCGTTGTCTTCCCAATTACACTTGTGATGTACACTAGTTTGGTTAAGTGTAATTGAGGCATCTGATTTTATCATTTTTTATTTTATGGTTAGGTGTTTAAAGGAAGATAAAGTAATTGGATTAACTAATTTGATTTAACTAATTACTAGTATCTAACTAGTCCTAACATAAGCATTTTCCACTTTCCGCACACGTCTTGAATCCACGTATCCACTGCTGGGCTACCAAGCTCTATGCTACTAGGTGTATAAAGTAATAATGCTGCTAGGATTACCAAGTGCATACATGTTACGGTTGAAGTAGTCATACTTATGTGTTTAATCTATCTCACTTATCTTACTTAATTGCTTCATTAGCTTAATTACTAGAAAACATTTAATAAATAAATAAGTGAAAACATTAAAAAACATGAAAGCCACAAATGAAATATTTAATCTATTTAGAATGCTACAAGGATTATTGGAAAGCTCGTCTTTATTTTCGCACACACTATTGTGCTAAGGTACAACAATGCTCGAATAAAGATCTGTACACTCAATGACTATTATTGCAGGCACTTAAGAGAAAAATTCTAACTCTCAAATGAACAAATTGTAAGAGCTTCACTACTACTGAAATCTCAATGCCATAAATGTAGCTGGTGATGCATATTTATAGCCAAAAAGTAGACACTGCATCGATGGGGCCTCGTCGATGCATGATATGATGCATCGATGAGGCCTCGTCAAAGAGGCCTAGTTGATGAGGCCTCATTGATGCAGCCAACAAAACTACGACCCATCAGCATCTTTGCATGGTTAGAAGTTCACCATAACTTATGGTTTACTCAAAGATATACCATGTCCTTATCATGAGTTATGCTATTGCAGCGATCCAAAAGCTACTATTTGTATCTACCACAACTTCACCATGAGTTATGATATTATTGCATGAGTTAACCATAGCTCATGGTATTGAAAAAATTAAAGAGAAGGGCATAGGAATAAGTTTAACATATTTTGTGTTAACTTTGACTTGACCACAACTCATGGTCAAGCCACCATGATTACACCATGACTCATGGTAGATATTCCACAAGTGCTCTATAAGCCATGATCCTTGTTCTTAGCTTTGGAATATATGATGACTCGACTATGGCTTGTGATCCTAAACCATGATTACACCATGAGTGAGCCATCACTCATGGTGCCACTTGTGGTCAATTTTTAAAAAGAATTTTGAAGATGAGATAGAAGTTTCAAAAAGTAAGAAGGGACCTTATTCTATTTTTATCTCCAAAATTTCTACCAACTAGTTCACTACTCTTGCTATACTTTTCATGTTAAAGGCTTCTAGTAATGCTTTATCTTCTCCTGCATTATTTTTCAATTATTAACTATCCAAGCTAGGTTAGCTAGTGTAGACGTTGTTGGTACCTTTCATGACATGGTAATGCTAGAAACATATCTTTGATGTTGATAAACCAAACTACAAACTTGGTGCATCCAACTTTAAATGTCTTTACTTGACCTCTCAAACTTTGGTAGTTCATTATTCTTTTAGTGAAGTTGTCTATCATATTTCTTTGATATGTGAATTTGGAATTGGGAACCTCCAACTTTGCATTGGTGATATATAAATTTTTTCGCATCTCATTATATTATGAAGTTGGTACTCATGTTTATAAAGTGATAACGTGATGGCCACTTATCTTTTTAGCTCATTTTTAAGCCTATTAGTAGCGAGCATTGCAAGATTCATGTATTGTAGATTGGCAAGTTTCATAAACTTGATCATTTATTTGATTTAAATCTCCTTGATTTTGAGCTTAACTTTATTGATGACATTGATTCCATTTAAAGATAGATTGCAAATTTGGATCTAGGAGTTGTTGAAAAATGATGTTAAGTTTGATCTTGACCATCTAGATCTTCTTATTAATTTCTTTTTGAAGGCCCACTTGATCTCAAAAATGGTTCTTGATCTTTTTATGCTTATTGATCTTATTTTTTCATGCTATAATCTTGATGATTGATTTTTGTTGGATTGTCCTACACTATTCCATTGAAGGATTTTGGTTCTTAGACACAAATTTATGGATGTCTACACTTCTACATGTCAATTACTCTTGGAGACTTTCAAGTGGCCTTCCAACTAATTCTTTTCTATTTCTATGTTCCACAACCTCCTATTTTCTATAACAAGACCTTCATTTTCTTTGTCAATGTAGTAATGTTCTTTTGAAGTGCATAGGTCTTGTTATTAGCTTGTGATGCATCTCTTGTGGCCTTATCCTTCTTCATTTTAATTTGATGTTATTAGACCTCAATTGATTAATGATATCATCTTGGAATTGGATAAGCTATTCAAGAGCAATGATCTATGTGGAATTCACCAATTGGATGCAAAGTTGTACAACTTCATCTTGTAGCCTTTGTTTTAACAACCTAGCTTGCTAGAGCTAGTCTTTAGAGATAGCCAACTTTCCCTTGATGAATATTAGTTTAGACTATATATTTATGACATCTTTATGAATGTCAAGGATGTTTAGAATGATTAGCCCAATATTAACTAATTTTTTTAACACTTGTTTGTGCTACTTGGTGGTTATTATTTCTTCTCTTCTCATCCTAGTTCATATAAACACTTGAATATCTAGAAGTGTATTAAAGTTTAGAATTGGTATTGTAAATACCCTAATGGCTTCTCCTACCCAATCTACAATGATATTTTCTATCACTTACTAGTTCTGTATCGTCGTAACACCACAATTGCTCCATCTCCCTCTTCCAACATGATTATAAAAAGATGATGTATCATTAGAGATTTTGAGATATTCTTCATATGTGGTTAATGCAACATCCCTCACTAGGTTAATGAATGTTGCAACACTGGTTCTCAAAATCTTGAAAATATTGCTAGGGTCATCTTATTGCTAGCTTAATGCTTGAGACAATTTTTGTAAATAACTTACTACAAATCAATATTCTTGAATGCTCCTCATAGGTGCTAACTGACTAGCATTAAGTGCACTAAAATTTACATTGGCATCTATGATTCTAGTAGTTGGGATTTTGGTAGCTACAGTATAATTGGTTGTAGTTGCTACTTCGATGTTAGATGATGGTGAGGATGGTAACTCTGTCTAGATCCTAAGGGCTAGTTGTAATTTTATTCTTTCATTCCAAGATGCTTTAGTAGCCCTTCTAAGAGTGTCATTGACATAGTGGGTAATTCCTTCCATCTATACAATCTTCTAATGAGGCACAAGAAAGGAAATGTCTTCTTGCCTGTTTCATTCTTTTTAAACCTCTTTTCAATTTCTAAGAATATGAGTTAAGGTAGATTGATCGGGAATTTTCTACTAGGGGTTGTGCATGGCCTAGCATAGAAGGATATGATTTTACTTAAATAACTATTAGGTTGATGTGGTACATTGGAATCTTGAAGTATACTTTCTCTACTTGCATTAAAGAACCATATTTCTTTTACTTAACATCATAAGCTTTCTACACCCCCTTCTTCTTAATCTTAACATTAGATTTGATGGAGATCTTAACAACTTGAGTTTTTATTTTGGGAATTCCCAAGGCTTCTGTAATAACATTCATGGAATAGAATATTATAATATCCTTAATCTTGATAGTGGCATCCTTTTGATGATTATTTCAAAAGAGGTGATTTTCTTCCAAGTATTACTTCTTATCAGTTGAGATGATGGACCAAAGGTAAGAGGCATCTCAATATTCTTGCATTTCTTAGAGAGAAAACCTTAGGAATAATTCAAAGTTTAGCTCTGAAAGACCGTACCATAGACTTCCTTCTTCCCAATCTTTGTGAAGCATACATTTATGAGAGTTACCTTGAGATTTGGATATTGAGATCCTCTGCTTGCATAGATTACCTTGTCCATGTAGTGGGAATTTATTTGAACAATTTAACTTTTGGTTCCTTCCTTATTAATCCCATCACATGGTACTCTTGTTGCTAGAGTTTCTACCTACTTCCTCTTCCATGTCCACGTCTTGGTCAATTTTCTCATTATTGAGATGGGCCTCCTGCCTTCAGAACATATTGATCCATGTCTTTTCAATCACATGGTGGAACTAATCTAAGGGATCATGTAAGTCTTAGAAGTAGCCTATCTTTAGACATAGCTTACATGTCTCTCTAGTGGTATCCCAAAAATGATTTTACATATGTTAATTAATGATTTTTACATATTGATGTGTTATTTATGCGAGATATTTATGTTTCAAAAAAACCATGAATAAACAAAGACAGAATAAACTTAATTGAGGGTATAACTAAATTGGAAAATTTGTAGAGAAATAGAGGATGGATGAGTGATTTCATTTTTAATTATCTTGTTTCCTTATCTAGTAGTCAGGCTTGGTTAACATCATCCTCTTTGTAAATCATCTCGGCCAATATATATATATATATATAAATATATATAATAGCTAGTGGAGTCGTTTCATAGGTTAGGAGTACAATTTAATTATTTTTTTCAAAGTTTTAAAGTTATCAGTTATCATTATAAAGGTCATTATTATAAAAGTTAAGTTAAAATATTTTTAAGAGTTTTAAAGTTATCAATTATCATTATCAAGGACATTGTTATAAAAGTTTAAGTTATTAAAATATTATTTGAACTATTTCAATAATATCACTATTCGTAGACCAACTAATATATATTGATAAACATAAATTGGTAGAAATAACATCTTTTATATTACATATATGATGATGAAGGAATACATTACACAATTACTGCAACAAACATTACAAAGGTGTATTATAGGATTGAGGAAAAGGTAAAATAAAGTGATAAGTGTGAACTCAATATGCCTAATTGAGCAAAATTTCTTCAAGCTTAGTTAAATAGGCTAGGACAAGTGGTTGGATTCTTAGATTCTTGTTATTTTAAATGAAAAATCATTTGATCTCACAACCAAAACTATCAAAAATATTTTGTTTCTTTTTATTAATACACCTATTGCATATTGGTCCTCTACTTTTTGTTGAATCTAATAATATGCCAAGAAACATTTCATTGCATACATTGCAAGATTAGGCATTTGCAAATTTCATAACTGCATTATTAAAATTCTAAATCACTTGACCAATTTCTATAGGTGTCTTTTGCAAGTTTGGAAAAGATTGAATTGCTTCTAAATGAGGCACTTCCACTATTGGTATAGTACCTGAAGCTTCATGCATTCAATCATATGATTCTTCCTTGTGTTGATGTTGCCTTGTTCGACACTCACTTTCGCGATACTCTACCTCTTGATGATCTTGTCATAATTGTTCTTCTATATCTACAATTTTTGCCATGGATGTATGTTGAATAGCAGATGTAGATGCATTTTCGAACTACTGCAAGCTTTAATAATGTTAGGACATGTGAATAAATTATTCAAAAAAAAAATATTTACGAACTTGAGTATGGATAGACAATGATAACATGCATTTCTGGTTGAATATTTGTATTATTATTATCAAGAGAGTGGATCATTCCAAAGGAGATATGAAGTTGACGTAGGCTAAAAAATGTTTATAATATGAGTAGGTACATAACACGAGAAGATATAGTGATGTTAATGTTATAGATGTAAAATGCATAACTTTTATATTTAAAAAAATTTAAATTGAATGAATGATTTCTACTATGGTATGCTTAAATTTGGTTGAATTTGTTGTCTCTCTTGCTAGCGTCGTATTCATTCTCATTTTTGAAATCATCTTCTATCCTTTTTGCTCATAGATTCTAGAATTGTACTCTTTGTGATCCATGGTCATCCTTGGCCTTGGCCACACTACCACGACCTCCAAGGCCTTAGCCATGCCCACAAACACTACCAGGACCTCCAGGAGGAATCACATTAGTTATTGTAACATAGGGTTGCTGCAAATGATCTTGTACAAACTCTTCTATAGCTTCGATTTGGGAAATAATAGTTGCAAGATCCATGTTAAGAACAATTCTGCAAGTAATCTTCTAGAGCTACTATCGTTGGTCAAATTACCATGAACAAAGAGGAATTGTGTTATATAGAGGGAGAAAAGGTAGGAATGGAGATGGTTAAGGTAATTTGAAGTTTGAAATTGGCATAAGAAATAAAAATAAAAAGAAACAATGTACTTAAAAATTGACATAAAGAATGATGAAACTAAATTAGAATTTTGATATGTATAAAGAAAAAGCAAATGAATTAATCCGCTATTATTTTTGTTTTAACTTACCTTGGACCATTGGATACAGAGCAGGTTAAAAACATCCTTGTTAATTGCTATATCAAAAAATATGGTGTTTCTCTGTAAACGTCATTTTACAACTAATTCTAATTTTTTTTTCCTTTTCAATTTTGATTTAAAGCCACTAAACCATGCGTGTTTGCGAAAACTTTAATGTTTTAGCACATATCATTATATTTTTTCCAACACCAAATTTAATATTAGTAAGAGCTTGCACGGCAGCACAGGCGGGTGTTCAGAAGGGGAATGCACTAGGGCAAGCCTTGCGAAACGTGGCCACTGTCGTCATGGTGTGGGAAGCGGACGGTGCAAAAAATTACAGTATACATTTGTTCTTGCACCAAAACACTATTGGTGAAAGCATCAATTTTTATCAAGTTAAAGAAACCCATGTGTATTGATCATACATAAGAACAACAATAGCTGCTGAAAAGGGGAGACGGAATACGCCCAGCCTTTAACCAGAAAGTTTTCAAAGCAGGAACAGAGAATCTGTAAATGTGGAATTTCAGGCTCTCACGTGTCCGGTGATGTGTAAAGCTCTACAGTTTTAATCCCAACTCCTCAAACTGAATAACAAAATCATTACACGAATGAGAGAGGAGGTTGAATTTTCAGAAATGCGTCCTATTACTTTGGATAAGGCTAGTAAATTTTAAATAAAACAAAATAAATTTAATAATGCACCGTCACGTCCCACAGTAACTCCAGCACTGCTCCTGCTCCACCTGCATTTGGGTGCTGGAACAACCTCCATTGGAAGATGGAGACCAGTACACCAACATGTATTACATAATATAAGAGGCCATCCATGAATAACTGTGTTTTTTTTGGAAGTGCCATTACAGAAATGGTAATTTTCTTTCTTAGTGGCTTGGCTTTATTGAGTTTTTGACATTACAGAAATGATCATTTTCTTATTATGTATCTTGGCTTGATCGGGAGTTTTAACGTTACAAGAATGGTAATTTTATTATCGTCGTTTCCACAAATTACAGCCCTTCTCACCCCTCGTCCTGCCATACGGGTTGGCCTCTCGGCCAAAATGACACATTTTGTTACATTTAAAAGAAGGTAGAGCATACAATAATTCTATTTGTACCCTTGTTTTTGCATTGTGTATGGGCAACATCTACAATTCAAGAAGCTCTACATGGATGGATCATGGTTTTGTTCATGATATCATAGAGTGCAACAGCAAATTTGCGGGGAAAAAACATAAAAAGTGATTAAACTCATAAGAAGGCAGGCATCCAACGTGCATCGAAGAGAAGTACATTGTAAAGAAGGAGATTATGTTTTCGGAGCAATGCATTAATGTAATAATAGGCCTTAATCAAGTTTTAATCATGAATGAAACACGCTTCAGATGACCAATTTAAGGAGAAGTCAATCCAAGGACACTGATAATTAAAAGATACTGCATTAGAAATGTTATAACTCTAGGTCAAGTTGTATTTTTTCATGAAGGCTTGATATTGGCATTCACATCCAAAACTGAAACTGAAATAGAATTTTATAATGTCGGCATAGATGAATATACAAAGCATGAACTTTAAATAGATCATTTACAAAGTTGCCAAGTATTCTTGGTTGTATCTAAAATAACTTAGCAAGATACTCCATTTTCTTCAAAATTTTTTCTATATACTAGCATTGGAGACTTATATAACTTTCATCTTCAATTTCTGCTATCACAAAATTTGTAAATTCTTTCTTCCTATGAAATGTTGTACCATCTACCTATCTCAATTCTAAAATAGTGAAATCCTAGCTATGCTCTGCTAATTTGAATGTGCAACTGGAAAGGAATATTAGCTCTCAGGTAAGTGACCTGTGTAGAGATACCTCCTCTAATATTAGCCAAATAAAATTTTGTCTTTCCTTTGATGAGTGGCGAGGTACCCCTACACTCAACCATATGAAATGAGCGTAGCACATGCGATCCAGTTGAACTCCGCAAACTAAATGCCTAAATGCCCCATGGGACACTTGAGGTTAATCATTCGTTATCTTCCTAGACTTACTTGTTGTTGTCACAGTGTATGGTTAAGTAAGTCCGAGGTATATGATTTTTTTGGTCTTTTCAGGTTTATCTCCTATGCTAAAGGGTGAAGGGTTGAGAAAGCTAACTAACTCTAACTAAGGACCTAAGTCTATATTAACTAGCATCAGCATCCGTTCCCACTTACCGTACACACCCTGAACTAATGCAACTGTGGCTACCAAATGCTAATCATTACTGGGATCACCACA
>MNCI01007180.1:1557086-1570692 GCA_015680685.1 Gnetum montanum
TGGAAAACAAAAAGTTGAAAAATTAAAGAAACAAAAAAAAATTTATTAATTCTGTGTTGTTAAAATGGAGGATACCCCCCATAGCTAAATGATTGAGCATGGCTAGAACTAATAAATGGAAGGTGGGCATCCTTGCATGTTGGAAATATTGGGACCCAGTCATAATTACCCCATTAGGGTTCACACACTTGATTAGAGTTGACATAGTGGGGCAAGCTATAAGATGTGGTTAATTTATAAGGAGTTGACCCACTATGGTACTTGTGACTGTAAGATGGTATGCAAGGATCAACATGTCTCCCCATGTGGCAATATTCATTGGGCCTCATGGTTGTTAGAGTATTGAGTGGTGGCCTTGATAAGGTAACATGCGACATTGGGTTCGAAGAGGAGGATGCACCCTAGTGTTGGATTTGTGCTGAGTTGGCGGATGCAGTGGTTTCTGAACTGTGGTGTCCCTTTCGACAGTCACGTCTAAAGAAGGGATGCCTTCGACATTGTGAAGAACCTCCACTGCTATTAACAGTAGCAACACAAGTAACATTCGTGGGTTGGTGCTGTGGTGCAAAGCCTTCTGGCACAACTGGTGGTGATGTAGAAGAGGTAAAGTATGAGAATATTGAGGTTGAGGAGAACTGTAAGGCACATGAGGTGGTGATCTTGTTGGAGAGGACATGGGTGGATAGTACTCAGGAGAATGATAATGATGAGGTGAGGTAAAGGATGCTGATCCTGTTGGAGAAACAAGGTGTTGAACATAATAAGAATTTGGCATTGGGACATATGAAGGGTATGGTCTAGTTGGTAGTGGCCTCCCCCATGACTAAGGTTTTTGCCACTGTGGTTGAACCCGATATTTTTGTATGAAATCTAGATGTAACATTCCTCCCCAATGCTCATGTAAATGTGAAAAAACTAAAAACATTGGCCTTTGGGGTCATCATACAGACAGACGTTGCATCGATATGTGAAATTGACAGTTGAATTCTTATTCTTATTCTCTTCAACCCTTCTTTCTGATTATCTAGTGGTGTTCTATCCTGTTTCTTGGCTCATCATGGTTCTTTCTCCAATAATGTTGGCATATTCTCCACATCTTTCATGTACCCAGTCCATCATCTTATTGATCTTTGCCTCAATTTCATCTAGTGATTGTAGGATTGGCAAAGATGAGTCCACCTCCTTGAAGTAAGTTGATTTCTCCTCTTCATGATCATGGACCCTTGTTAAGTTGAGATTTTGGTCTTGTTGAGAACTTTCAACATTCTCCCATTTAGCTATTTCTCCTTCTTCTTTTACTACCCACTTAATAAGCTCTTGGAGTTGATGGGTTCGTAGCTCATATAGTTGACCTTGGGCATACATCCCTAGGGTCTCCCTTGTTTCATTACGAAGCCCATCCATGAGGTGGTACATTAGCCTTTCCTCGGAGAATCCATGGCCTAGTCAATTGTTTAACAATGCATAATATCTTTCTAAGGCCATGTCCAAGGGTTCATGTTATCCTTGTTTCCACTCTCAGATTTGTCTCCTCAAGGCTGACACTCTTGCATAAGTTTGATATCTTCCATTGAAGAGTTCTACCATTGTTGTCCAACTTCGAATTTATTTTGGTTTTAAAGACCTATACCATACTTTTTCTTGGCCAACGAGTGTCATAGGAAAGAGCTTAAGTCTTTGCCACCCATTATCAATATTGTTCCATGTATAGGCATCATAGAAGGCTTGTAAATGTTGTTGCGAATCTAAATCATAGCCTCCTGAAAACTTGGGAAAGTTGTTTAAATCAAGCATGGGTAGACAGCTTTCTTTACAATGCCTACAGGCTATTCGAATAGCCTCTTGTATATGCATTAGGCTCTTAGTGGCCAGTAGGGGCTCATTGTCACTAGGTAGGTTATGAGTTTGCGAGTCGGGATGATGTTGTCTTTGTTCATGTTGGCATTTTTGACTTTGCTCGTGGGTTCGATTTCTATTTCTATACTGACCCCTAGAGAAATGATCATCCATGTCACGACCTAATGTTGAAGGAGCAGAGGAAGAGAAAGAGCTGGAAGACTCGTCATGACTTTTGTAAGTCTCCTAATCATCCTTGGATAAATTTTTGTTAATTATTGAGAAGGTCCCAGGTCTTACGGGCCCTCTCATTCTATGGGATCTCCCATCCTCGCTAGAGGTGTCAAAGTTGGGTGACGAGAATCCTTGAGTATTTTTGGGGTGTTTATGAACATATGAAACTCCTGCATAAGATTGAGTACTCCAAACTTCTTTGTTGGTTCTCCAATAAATTTCCTTACTAGATGTTGCATTATCACTATCTTGTGAAAGAGACATGGTTGTAAATTTGTGTGTGATTTAATTGCAATTATTATTATTATCTCTATTTTTTAAAGATATGTCGTTAATACTTTGTTACAACGATCTTGTATGATGTAACTAATCTAGATAACTAGCACCGTCCCTAGCAACGGTGCCAATGATGAGTGGTGAGGTACCCCTACACTCAACCATACAAATACGAGCATTTCACGCATGATCCAGTCAAACTCCGCAGACAGGCTAGTTGTGGTATCTAGATAGTTACATGTTGATCCCAGTTCGTTTTCTTCCCACCTGGACTAGTATATGCTTTGTCACATATGGTTTAGTCCAGAGTGAGGTGTATGATGTGGTTTCTAACCTAATGCTACTCCTAGAGGCAATGGAAAATAACTTTGTTTTAAGCTAAGAGGAAAAGGGGGAGAGAGCTAAGTTAATGGAACATGGGAGGAGAGAGTCTAAAGTAGCCTAAATGTGATGAGCATCCGTTCCTTAATCATCCATACATATCTTGGACCTTGTGCATGACTACTACTAGGATTACCAAGAGCAGATCCTCAGTACGCTACTGGGTTACCAAGTAGTCACACTTAAATGCTTGTGATTAAGTCATACTCATTCCACATTCAACAACAGGAATAGTAAATGATGGTAACGAAATATTAACTAAGAAAATAATAAATAATAATAACAATTAAACAATTAAAACTAAGTGAATGCTGCAATGATGGAGTAATCTCGATCTTTATTGCCGATCATGTGTGTGTCCAAGTACGTCACATTAGAATAAAGGTTTCATACAATTACAAACATCACACTACGGGCATGCTCTTGGGAAAATATTCTAGCTCCTACGAAAACAAATTGCAAGAGCTTCCCTACAATTAACCCAAAAGATGCCTAAGTGTGATGGAAGCACACTTATTTATAGGCTAGAATAGATGCTACGTAAACAAGGCTGCGTATATGGGGCCTAGTATACGCAACCTGCCTAGTATATGGGGCCTAGTATACAAGGCCTAGTATACACAGTCCTTGATAACCACAATTCATCAAGAGGGATCCAAAATTGTTCCAACTCTTGTTTGTCCCAAGACTTGTTACATCATTGAATGACACTTGATGAGTCATGCATAAGGTTAAAGGGGACATGTGGCTTGTAGGGTAGAAGTTTCAACCCATTAATCCATTGGAAGCCATGAAAAGTACTATGCATCGAACTGTCTAGCTACAAATGGTATTGAATGAAGGTATATAGTTGAGCTAGGCAATGGTGCGTTGTTGTAGACTTCCCATATAGATTATTAAACTCAGCCCTGGAAATTCATTGATTAGCAAGCTGAAGACAACTTAGAGAAATAACTCCCTTTTGATACTAGGAGGTAGCAACCCTAGCATTCATAATGGCAAGGGGAGTAGGTGACAAAGGTAACCACCAAGGAAATAACTTAGAGAGAAGAGTAGGGTTGATTGTGACATTCATCTAATCTATATATCGGTGAAGAAGTTGCTAGGCCCTTCAAATACTTTTGAAAACATGAGATCAAGGAATAGTGATAGTATGGGAGTGAAGGATCTAGTCAATGAAATGGGTTCCTTTCCAAAATGGCTTATTTTTGGTAAACGCTTGTTGAATCCTTAATTGGAGGAGAGTCCCAATGATGTCTAGAGCATCAAGATGTTGGACCAACCACTTGGCAACTAAGGTAATCTCCTGCTTGAATGAGTTCAAAAGACTTAAGCCACCCTTGTTCTTAGGAAGAGTAACAATATTCCAAGCAACATGATGGAAGCCTTTCTAAGAGTCTTTAGAAGACCACATGAAGTCATGAAATAATTGTTCAAGCTTCTAATAAGCAGCTTGGGAGGGAGTGCAACACAAAGAGTAATACACATGGGTAGATGCACATATAGATTTACCTATGAGGTACTTCCTAGCTAGAGTAAGTGGTTTAGTTTTTCATTTTTTGAGTTTCTTTTGAATACAAAAAATCACATGTTCCCAGAGAGTAGAGGTAGAACCTCTAAAGCGGAAGGGAATGCCCAGAATAGTAATGATATCTTGACCTCGAAGAAGCTACCAATTAAAGTTGGTCACATGACTGCAGTTATTGGTAAAGCTATAGATAGAAGATTTGTTCCTATTAATAGTGGAGCCTCAGAGTGAGCAATATTGCTTAACCTGGGATAAGAGTTGGTGCAAATTATTAGTAGTGTTTTGAACAAGAAAAAAAGGAGTCTTCAGCAAAATGCATGTTAAGAAGCTGATGTTGAGGTGAAGAGAGGTGAACCCTAGTGATTACTTCATTCTTAATATCATAATTTAATTGATGATAGAGAAAGTTGGCTGCGATGATGAATAGGTAAGGGGCAAGAGGGCATCCTTGCCGCATTGACCAATGGATAAGAAAGGGAGAAGTGATGCCAAAGGTAGTGGTTATTCTTGCAATAGCATTTGAGAATAAACATTTTACTATATGAAGGAACTTAGGGCCAAACCTGAGTTTAGTCATGGTTTGTAGAATAAAGTCCCACTTTATGTTGTCATAGGGCTTGGCATAGTCAAGCTTCAGTAGAAGAATATCTTGACCATCATCCTCTGCCCACTTGAGATGTTCCCACACAGCGATCATGTTGTTTAAAATATATCTACTAGGAACAAATCCTGTTTGTTAGGGAGATATAATTTGGCCAAAAGATCTTTTCAGTCGTAGAGCTAAGCACTTGGCCCAAATTTTATACACCACGTTAAGAAGGGTTATAGGATGCTAATTGGAGATATAGGTAGGATTCCCAGATTTAGGAAGGAGGCGAATAATCCCTTGATTAAGATTGGGCCCAAGGGAATCGGTAATGATAGCCTCTTTGATAACTTGGAGAAGGTCATTTTCCACCAAATCCCAATGATTTTGAAAAAATTCA
The DNA here is from genome assembly GCA_015680685.1 of Gnetum montanum. NCBI lineage: Eukaryota > Viridiplantae > Streptophyta > Gnetopsida > Gnetales > Gnetaceae > Gnetum > Gnetum montanum. Next base: position 1,562,328 of record MNCI01007180.1, read on the forward strand.
ACAGGGAAACTATCAAAATTAGGAGCCTTCCTATGACTCAACTTGGAACAAGCTGCCTAAAGCTCCTCTTTGGTGATATCGGCATCCAAACTTTGCAACATGGTAGAATTGATAAGTCTAGGATAATTGAGGGTAGCAACCTCAAATGATGAGATATCCATAGGGGTAGTTGCAAATAGGGTTTCATAATGGTTTTTGAGGAATGTGAGAATACTATTGTGGTCAGTGATGGTGGAGTCATCATTGGAGATTTTGTTTAAAGAATGTGAGGAAGAAGAGCTATTTAGATACTTGAAAAATTTCTTATAGTGTTCATCTTGAATATTTAACCAAGTGAGTCTACTTTTAGTTAAGGCACTTTGTGCTTTGTACACCTCCCAATGTTGAAAGGCTAACTAGGCTCTAACTAACTCCTCATAAACAAGAGTGTTGAAGGGATCTTGAGCTAATTTGTCAGTTAGATGTTCAATAGTAAGGTGAATGTTGTTGTACTCTTGTTTAGCCCAAGCAACCATTGCCTCACCATATGAATGAACAAATTCCACACTCTACAAGAAGCATGATGCCATGACTAAATCCAACCCACCTAATTTGAGGGCCAAGGTTTGACATTCAAAAAGTTAGAGAGAAGAAGTTGGGCGAAAGGGGAAGAGAAATAGTGGTTATGTAGCTGGAAAAGGTCAAATTTATGTCGATGGCTACTACCATGAATTTGGATAGAGATAGAGATGGGAAGATGGTCTGATAAGGTGGCGTGATGATGAACGGTGGTAGCGGAGAAGGCTTGCCAAAAAGAGAGGGTGGAAAAATAGAACTTGTCTAACCTACTATAGATGCATGCCTGCCCAATACATAGATTACTCCAAGTACATTTGTGAAGGGGATTGCTAACATAGGCATCCATCCCATTTAAGAGGTACAACTTTTTCTTAAAGGCGGACTAGGTTTGATACTTAGAATTTGGCAGTTGAGAAAACAACCCCCAAAGCTTATCTTGAGGGAATTTTATAATATTAAAATCTCCTCCAAAAAATCCAAGGTACTGGAGGAAGAGAATTGGCGAGTTCCTGCCATAGGAGAGCATATTCTATAGAATTGTTAGGGGCATAAATTTGAGCAGATACCGAAAGGGCCATGCAAGGAAGAGAAGATACCCCAAGAAACTCTATGCCCATAATCGGAACCACTTTGAACGATTTTATCCTTCTAGTACGTTGAGAAAATAATGGCAGCTCCCCCTTTCCCACTCATGTGGGATGTAGCAAGAATTTAGGAGTGAGGGAGAAACAAATGGATTGAAAGAGATAAATGATTTGCTGAAATTTTAATTTCTTGAAAGAGAATGAAATCTAAAGTAATATTTAAACTGGAAAAAAAGTTGCCTACACACTTTTGTTGAAGCCTATAAGTAAGGTCTCAGATGTTTTATGACAAGAGATTCATGGGGGAAGTAGAGGACATGTTGAATGAGAGGTCAATATAAGGTTTGAAAGTCAAAGTATCCACTTCCATTGTCTATGAAAGAATGGCAAAGAAGTTGTTTGTAATGACAAGGGCCACGAAAGTGTTCAAAGGAGAGGAAGTAGAGGGTGGAGTTATAGGGGAGGAAGCTTTGACTCGTTTCCTTCCACTGACCGTCATAAACTCCTCACCCAAGACGATGTCCTTGAAGGATTTTGAGGGGACAACATGCGCTGAGGTGTGTGCACCCAACTACAGTGCTTGTGCCTTGATGAGGCTAGACAAAGAGGAAGACTTTGGAGATGTTTTAAAAGAGGATTCGAACCTAGAGAATTCTGATGGTGGGTGGGAGGATGTGTTTGGGGATTGGGTTTTATGAGATGTGGTGGATTGTTTTTTCCTAACTAAGAATGGACATGTTGAGTTATGATGCTCAGCCTGATGACAGTAGCTACACGAGTTTGGAACATAGAAGTAATTAATTTTTTGGTAAAGAGTTTTCCATCGATTGCGAGGGTTAATGACATTTTTCTAAAAGCTATATCGAGTTCGATATAGAAGCGATGAATTTGAGTTCCATTGATCACAACTATGTTCAAAAATAATTGGATTGAGGCTACTCACGATGTTCCTCTTTACAGACGAAAAATGAGCAGAAGATTTGGCAATTCCACATAACAAGGAATTGTGTTATATGCTAGGTCATTAACATTAAAGTCAAATCTCCAGGCATGCACAATTAGAGTGGGATTCTAGGTTGGGAAATTTTTTAGCTAGAAAGCCTTCTCAACCTAAGAGCCCTCAGATAGTTTTGCCAAAATAAAGTTTCGAGCATAGTAATGGGCATGAGAAACTTGAATGCTTTGTGGCAGAAGGAGATTTTAAATTTTCATGTTAATGCTCAAGGACCTTGGTAGAAACCCACTATTTGAAGAAAAATAAAACACATAGCAAAATCTTTAGAAACTTTTTCAAAAATATCATTTGGAAGAAGGAAATCTATTTTGGGTAAGTTAGAAGAACTTTCCTGATGTAGAGCAAAATCGAAAAAATTCGCCATTGTACAACTGCCACATTCACCATTGTAGAACTACCACGACCTAGCTGCCCACTGCAATGCCAAACCCCACGACAATGGCACAAAACATCACTAGCCACGACACCAACCCACGAGGAGAGAGGAGTAGCAGTTGCACCAAAAGCAATCGTAAAAGAAACCCTTAGATATTGCCATCACCAACGCAGTAACACCCTCCACAACCCAGCGAGCAGTAGCAGCGGTAGCCCTCGCCTAGCCAGCAACAATAGTACCACAATGCAAACCTTGCTACCCTCCGAAGTGTAGCGCAGCCCAAGAAGCCAAGATCATAGAGGAACATAGTAGTAGAAAACGTAGTAGAAAACCGAAACCAAAAATTGAAAAGCCAAAACACAATAGAAAGCTAAACTAGAGGAGCTGCTGTGTAGTGTAGTAGCCCATGTAGATCCCGTGACCCTGAGACTCCAGTGTCGGCATGCACAATGGTTGTAATCCCACATGCATAACGGTCCGCCCAATGATCAACCCAATGATCAATTGTGAAGGTTTGAACAAGAGATACGTAACAAAATATCGCAAAATTTGACGATATGTCTAAGGCTCATAGCTCCTATAGAAACTTTTAATTGAGTTATTTATCTTTTCGCATCAAAAATTCATGATACAACAACACCAAAATGGACCAAACTAGGATCACATTCATTGAAGGTCAATACATTGACCGTGTAGAAAGGACAGTTGACAAATAAATGAAAGTAACTGTCAGTCCGTTAAGAGAATTAAATATGGGCCGTTGGTAGCTATTATGTGTGAAGATGTTCTCTCAGGAGGCATCAGCATTGACACATATTTGTATTTGAATATGGCAAAGTTATGTGTCTTGTCTTGATGGGCATACGACTATTCTGATTTGGCCATCTGTTGCCGAGCTTGTTTTTCTTAAATCACTGTTCGAACACCTCTGTCAATATACCATCACTATGCACGAACAGACCATGCTAAAATAATTATGCAAGAAAATTATTTCCGAGAATTATCCGTTATAACACAAGTCTACATTAGTATTAATGTACAAATCATGTACATGGAATTACTAAAACCTACATGCCGCAGAGGATTCCAAGAACAGCCAATATAATATTCCAACACTCTGAACAAGTCGCACTTGAATCAGATCCACTATCTGCTACTGCCCTCCTTAACGTCAATGGAGTAAGGCTTGGAAGGAGTAGACAGGTTGCTGGTATCAGAGGAGAAAAGGACAAGGCTATTATGTCCAGAAACTAAAAGAGCTTCAAAGGATTTGGGCACAGGAGGCAGTTCATCAGGAATCGGCAATGAACCTTCTAAAACCTGCAACACATGTTTCATGGAAGGTCTCTGGTGCTCAGAGTCCTGAACACACCACAGGGCCATAACACAGGCCCTGCTCACTTCCTCCTCATCAGCCATGCCAAGCAACCTGCGATCCAACACTCTGATGGCATTTCCTTTGCTAATTTGCTCTGCTGCCCAAGTAGGGAAAAAGAACAGAGGATCTTCACTCTCCTGGGAACAAGGGTCATAGTCAAGGTTCCTGTGGCCTGAAACAATCTCAAGAAGCATCATGCCAAAGCTGTAAACATCAGCCTTCGGAGTAACTGGATTCCCTGATAACCACTCTGGAGCAAGGTACCCTCTGGTTCCTCTTATGGTGGTCAGAACCCTGCTCTGCTCCCTACCCACAATCTTGGCCATGCCAAAATCTGCTATCTTGGGGGAAAAATCAGAATCCAGAAGTATGTTTTCTGGTTTTATGTCACAGTGGATTATCCTTTCCCTACATTGTTCATGAAGATACACAATTCCTCTAGCAATCCCCAGGATTGTGGATAACCTGGTGTTCCAGTTCAGGAACATGTCAGATTTTGGGTGCTGGGGATTGAACAAGACTGAGCCCAAGGATCCATTGGGCATGAATTCATAAACTAGGAGGAGCAAATTTGTTTTGGGTTCTGCACAATACCCAAGAAGCCTTACAACATTCATGTGATGGATGTTTCCTATGGTTTCTACCTCCATTCTGAACTGTTTCTCACCTTGATTTGATCTGTAACCTTCCAGCATCTTCACTGCTATTGGGGTATTGTCCGAGAGAAAGCCTTTGAAAACCGAGCCGAAACCTCCTCCTCCAAGCCGGTCTGAGAAATTCATAGTGGCTGCCTGCAAATGCTTATACGAATAGATTACAAGAGACCCCAGTCTACAAGGTTTGTTTTTTTGACTTCTCCTCATCCACAATATAACCAGCACAACTATGGTGCATATAACAATAAGTGCAGAACCAACAATTCCTGCAATAGCACCAACGGGTATCTTGGGCCCTTTTGATGAAGGTTTGGAATTTGACAGATCCTTGGGATTGATCCTTACAAAAATGCTACAGTCTAAAGAGGAATTTTGGAGATTAAGGAGATCAGAGTACCAGACATACCATGATCCATTTTGGTCAAACCCATATGCTGTGCAGGAGCAGTTTTTCAGGCAATTTTCTCTGCAGAGATCATCCGACAAATCCCCCTTTTTCTCCTGGAGAACTCTAATCCCTCCACTAAAGAGGGACTCTTCTTGACCTTGAAGCTCCAAGAAACCATCAGATCCTTTAGGGCAGTTCAATGGTGTCTTTCTTTTGCAACCTTGAGACCAGTCCTGAGAATTCCACTGGTCAGGCTCCTTGGGCTCAAAACCCTCCAAGCAAGTGCAGGACTGGGAATTGAAATTGTTGCAGTAGCCATAGGCACCACACAGGCCGTAAGAATCACACACAGTCGATGGATTGGCACAGAAGGTGTTCCACTCGTTGTTGCTTCCTAGAACTGATATTCGGGATGTCCCAGTGCTTTGAATCACAGATCTGATGATCGCTGTTGCTGGATTTGTAGAGTATATGTAATACTTGTTCCCATTGTCATGACTCAATCGGTATCTGAGGAAATGTTGCTGGGCCATTTCGATTATTTCTGGGAAAATGTTTGAGCTTTCGTTGAAAGGACCACTGTCCCAATATTTTACAGAGCTGTTCCAAAGTAGTATCATGTTGGAAGTGTTTGTTGATGGGTCTATTTCCCAAGTGTAAAGTCCTGTACCTGGATCAGTTGGGCTTCTCCAAGAAGTGAACTTGGTGTTCATGGTGAACTTCATGCCTGGCATCCATGTGTCCCCTGGCTCAGCAAAGCTCTCCCACAAAATCTTAGTCTTGTTTTCCACTCCTTTCAACACCAAGTTCCCTGAATGCAAAAAGATTATTACCTCATCATACCAGAAGAAATCCAGAACAAAACAAATGATATTCTGCAAAAGTAACAACTTAAAAACAAATTCAAAAAAATGTATTTTTAAATTTCTATGGACAACAGTGGTAACTTGTGAACTTAGCAAATAATATGGACATTTATTTTGGGTTTTGTATATAAGAACTTCATAAAAGTTGTGCGTTTGGAAACTTACCATCGTCTTGAATGACAGCCTGAGAAGCTTTTCTGACGATGCTGTTATTGCTTTTCCAGACAAGGGAATCTTTATACGAGAGCTGAAGAAATCCTTCCTCTGTGATATTGAAAACAGCCGATGCAGAATCAGGCAGAGGCTTATCTCTGTTTGCAACCCAGATGACAGTAAACTCAGGAACCCATGCATAGCTTATGCCCAAATACCATCTATCTGTGCTGTTGTTGGTGCTGTACTTGAAGAATCCTAGATTGAATGTGCCATTCTCCGATGTTCTGCTCTGATTTCCCATAAGTGATTCACCCATTTGGAGACTGCTGGAGCCCCAACAAGGATTCAAGAACAAGAAGATGATGGAAATAAGGCAAACAAACGGCAAACAGACTCCCATCTTTCTGCTAAAGGATCGAAATCCAACAAACCCAGAACGATTTATGGTGTCCTATATAGGATGAGCCCTTAGTCCCATCTCATATTATCCACAAAGGCGTGTTGAATGACTCCATGCTCCATTGACCTGTTTCCGTCGCCAAAATCAACCACGATCCTTGACTCTCGTTTGCTCTAAGCACTAATTTTCGTACTCTGAAATCATTGCCTTTTGCTGCGTCGTCATGTTTCAGTTTACGAGATTGGTTGTGGGAGAGCCATTTGTATCTACGGTGATGCAAAAGTCCTGCTATTGCTAAGGCAGTTAAAAGGGCGTATTCAAGAGGCCACAAAAGTAAAGGTTAGTTCAAGTATGTCCGGTAAAAATATCTCCACTTGCAGCACGTTTTAAAAGACTTAAAACCACCGTTACAACGGAGCAGTTTATTCATGGTCGCCGCAACCCTTGGTTTACCTGTACAATGTGTTGTTTGGCTTTACAAAGGAGTAAATCAGAATATGGAAACTTGAAGCCGAAAATTTTTATTAAATGGTTTCTATAATAAACAAATAAAAATTTAGAGCATTACAAGCTTAAAAAAAAACTTAAATACATATGGTTTTGTTTCCAAAAAAATTGGGAAAACATAATTGCCGATAGTAATGAAAATGAAAAAAAAAAAAAAAACAGAAAAAGTTTGTTTTTCAACTTTTATAAAATAAAGATAAGGATAAAAAATTAAAAAAGAATGTGTAGTGGCAAAGTTTAAAAAAAGAAAAAATTTACAAACTCTTTTTAAAGAAGAAATAAGGGAAAACCTATTTGCTAGAATAAATAAAGAAAAAAATTTCAGTAGTAAAGTGATGAGGCATGTTCATGTTGGTTGCATCAACCTAGGGTCCACTATGTTGAGACATTAGCATTGACCCATAAACAATAAATGCTTGTATAAATATGCACATCAATTACATTTAGGATACCATTTTTTTAAATCATAGTGTGGCTAAGCTCTTGCAATTTGTTTTCATGAAAATTAAAATTTGTCACCAAGTGCTTGTAACATAAACTTAAGTTTATAGTTGATAGCAATCCCATTGGTTTTGGACGAATGGGATATATCATACAAATCACAGCACGATCTAATCGTAAGCTTCAAAGAAGATGTTGAGTGGATTGCCAAGAACACTAGTGTATATCATTGCATTCAAGAAATATAAAAGATATTAAAATACTTATAATACCACAGTGTGAGAGAAAATATTTATACTTTTATGTTTTATAATTTTTATGGATTTTAAAATTATAAAAAAGAAAAACAATAATAAACACACATGCATTGTAATAAAATTGGCTCTTCGTCATAACCTCAGTGGTGTAAGACCATGGCGTACAACTATGACCTCCTTGGACAAGAAAAGAATTGTCACAAATCAATCAAAATAGAAATTAAATTAATTAATTAAATATTTTTGTTGTTTGAATATTTAAGACATCAATGGTGAAATAAACAAAAACCATGAGCTTTATTCACTATGCAAACCCTCAACTCTGCATTGACTAAATGGTTCCAGGCTATGTAAACAAGGTAGCACTTTGACAAAGTCTAGTTGCACTTGTGAAAGTGACAACCCAAACCACACATAAGATAAGAAAAGTAATCAACTTATGCAAAGGAGAAAGAGATCTTCATACAAACCAGACATCAAAAGGCCAAATGAAATCAAAGTTATGCATAAGATATGTGTGTAAGCTCATCTTGGGTATTTATAGTTTTTGCAAAGTAATGAAGGAGGTTTGTCAATGCCTAGGTGATGAGTGGCGAGGTACCCCTACACTCAACCATACGAAATGAGCGTAGCACGCGCGATCTGGTCGAACTCCGTAGACTAAATGCCTAAACGCCCCATGGAACACTTGGGGTTAATCATTCGTTGTCTTCCCAGACTTGTTGTTGTCACGGTGTATGGTTAAGTAAGTCCAAGGTATATGATTTTTTTGGTCTTTTTTGG
>MNCI01007180.1:1581425-1601765 GCA_015680685.1 Gnetum montanum
TTTGGTAACCAAGGTTGCATTGGTTCAGGGTGTGAATGGTAAGTGGGAACGTATGCTGATGCTAGGTTAATTAAGGCTTAGTTAGTTAGTTAAAGTTAGTTAATTAGTCTCTTCACCCTTCACCTTATCAACATAGGAGATAAAACATAAAAGATATAAAAATCACATACCTCAGACTTACTTAACCATACAACCGTGACAAATACAAGTAAGTCTGGGAAGACAATGAACGATTAACCTTAAGTGTTCCATAAGGCATGTAGGCACTTAGTCTGCGGAGTTTGACCGGATCGCACGTGTAACACTAGTATTCGTATGGTTGAGTGTAGGGGTACCTCGCCACTCATCACTTGTGTAATTTTTGAACAATTATTTTACATTACACAACAAATTCATGTGCATAAGCCATCAGTGATGACAATGATGATTGCCCCATCATGTGAACAAAAGAACATATCCTTTCTTTTTTTAAGTTACATGAAAAGAATAGGTCTTTTTTTGCTTTCAACACTTCATCTCTTACAACAAGACTACAAAATATACTTAATCTAATTTATGACCCTTAGAAGATGAAGCTACTTTTAAAAATCACTTTTGATTAATTGCAAGGTAAACTTTGTGATACATCCCCACCATTCTCCTAGAGACCACTCCCCATCAAGAGGATAACATAGAAGGCACTCTAGAAATCCAACTATAAAAGTAGATGGATGTTAACAATGATAACCCTAGTTTTGACATCCTTGATCCTAGTAAGTCAAGTTACACATCAAAATGTCTAGGAAGTCAAAGTAGTTTAGGTTAGAGTGTTGTAAAATCAAAGATAATATACAAACCTAAAAGTATCACTAGTTTGTAGAACCACAACTACTCATGATCATTCTCAAGTAAAAATGTAGCAATCTAAGTATCCCTTTAAGGACAAAGTACTATGAGATTTAGCTCTTAAAGAATATGTTCATTACATCCTACTTCAAGAAACTAAGTTATATTGAAAAGAAATTTTTACTAAGCTCAATTGGCAAGGTTAAAACCTAATCTTCACATCAACTACTTGTTGTAGAGAAAGGCTTGCTATCCTTTCTCAACATCCCTTCATTATGGTAAACACTAATCATACCTATATTATGGTTAAAATAACATAAATGATTATATTATAACTGATTTACAGTCCAAAAAATTAGGTTGAATATATGGAATCTTTTTAATCCATTATTAGATCATCTCTTATTAATACCACCTTGGTTATTATTGGGGAATTTAAACAAACATGTTTGTTACATGAGAAAAGTAGTTTAGATCAATGGAAGTAAGTCATAGCTGACAAGTTCAATGATCTCCTTAATGAGAAGGTCAATATTAATGTAGACCTTTATGGTAGTAACTTCACTTGATCTAATAGAAGAAAAGGTACAAGTCCAATGGAAACTAGAATTAGTCATTGTCAACAATGTTGTTGTTGATGCTTTCTAGTCACATCTTTGATTTCTTATTAGACTTGGTTTAGATCAAAGATTGATTATCCTATAATGAGAGGCATAACCTTGGAGGTGCAAAAGGTTCTCTCCAATTAGACATGTTATACCAAATGGTTAAAGACCAATGTGCTACTTATGTCCATGAATAGTATTTTATCACATAGGTGAAATGCAAGCTTTTAATCATTGATCAAAGTCTTGTACAGTAGTAGGAGAGGAGAGAAAGAGAAGATTTCAATTATAATAAACATGAGCTTTTATAGAATTTACAAGACATCTAGTTAATTCAAGAATAGGATACCAACACCCTTAAAGATCATGATATCATTGCTAAGTTGCATTTGATTTACACTAATGAAGAGGAAGATTGAAGGAAAATATTTTGGGTTTAATGGATTAAATATGAAGATAGTCATACAATAAGCTTTTCTCATTGGCCAATAGCAGAAACTAGATGAAAAAAATTCATTAATTAATCTTCCAAGGAGAATCTAGAATATCTTACAAAACCTTAGGATATTAGTACTTCTTTGATTAGGTACTTGTCTCATCTTTGGGAGGTTATTCCTACCACTAATATGATGGTCAAAATTGCCCTCGTTATTACTTAGAGCATCAATGAGTAACTTCAAGCTTTTGTTTCTTTTCATGAAACATGGAGATCAATTAATTTGATGCAAAATAATAAAGCCCTAGATTTGATAGATGGCCTATCAAATTATTTAAATAGAAATTTTATATTATTGATCAAAATCTATAAGATGTAGTTTAGAATGTGATCACCACACCTAGCATCCTCACTATGTTTAATAATACTATAGTTGTCCTTATTTCTAAGAAAGATCATTATATTGCACGTTAGGATTATATACCTATTAGTACATGCAATGTCTTGTACAAAATTATAACCAAGGTTATCATTGGTAGGTTAAATAACAACATGTTAATGGTTATTGACATTAATCAAGTTGGATTTATCAAAGATGGATTGTAACACCTTACTTTTACATCAAGCTATATTATGAATGTAATTGTATGTACCTTAGCCAAGTTAATAATTTGAATACACTACTATGTAATGTATTATGGATGTACTCAAAGTGCTTAATAAATAAGTTATTTTGAATGTTTTATTGTAATCATGAGCCAAATTACTTATTCAATTTTCATGACAGTATATAATTCTAAGAGCTAAGACAATATGAACTTAGGAGGAAGTACAAGTATCATGGTAACAAGGGGTAAAAAGGTAAATGGATAGTAACTTTAGTAAAAGATGATAAATGAATAGTAACCTCAATAAAAATATGATGACTAAATAGTAACTTTAGTCTAAGATTGTAAATAAATAGTAATGATGGTAAAATACTATAAATGAATAGTAGCTTCGATAAAAGATGGTAAATAATATTAAGAAGGTATGGGATTATTGACTAACTTAAATAATAAACAAGAAAAATGACTCTTTCATGTGTAGTGGTGTAATACAAAAAATGAGATACATTATTACAAAACAAAAACTGGGAAGCTCATGTGGTGCTTAGAGGTGGTGGCTCCTCCATCGGTTGCTTCCCTTTGTCACCAGGCTTTTGAAATTTGTACCAATTTAGCAAGGCCTGCAACTTCTCCTCTTCTGTCCTTGGGTCATATACCATCCAAGTTATTAAGCTAATGTGTGCTAGTGCCGATACATCCCAAGGACATGGCAGCTATGGGAACACTTGATTTTCCTTCACATATGAAGCTACAAACTACCATCATTCCTCCTCAAAGGTCCTAGCTTTGTCTTTGAGTTCATGATAATATGTTAATCTTCTAGCTAGGTTTGAGGCTATGTCCTTTTGTCCCTTGTAGCTATCTTTGACCACTTCCAATTCTGAGTTTACCACTTGTAGCTTTTGCAAAGTGTCTTTTCGATCAGCAAAATCTTTCTCATATAATACATAAGTGGTTGCTACCTATTTTTCCAACTCATTTTGAGGTTGACCTACTATCAACATGGCAAGGTTGGCATATCTGAGGTTAGCCAACACCATGTATTCTTACAAATCTTCTATTTACAAGTCTTTATTCTTGACTTCTACTTGGTGGACCAAGGCATAGTTATCCAAGATTGGCTACCACTGAGAATTTTGCATTGACAGGTAGCTATTTTGGGCTTTAGCCATCTGGATTTCTTTTTTATTTATCTTCTTGTACATGCCTACTTAGTCATGAAAGTGCTCCTTTAACTTCTCATGTTTCTTGGCCTCATTCTACTATGCACTAATTTCAATTGTTGATTTTTGACAGATAGCATGGACTCCTCCATTGATATGGTTCTATTCTCCTTGACCAATCTACTAATGTCTTGGTTGACCCTCACTATTTGTTCTTTCAATTGGTGGATACTTTCTTATATGATATTCTTTTGTTTCTCAATGGTGGTCAACTTTGAATTCTCTATGGTGAGCTAGCTATTTTCTTCTTGTGTAGCAGTCAATGCCTTTTCGTAAGCATGGGATTGTGGATCAGTAGCATAGGAATTCCAAATCACCTTCTCTTTTTCTTGTTCCACAGCTATGTTCTCCTTAGTTAGCTTGGTCAACTACTCTATCCTGAATTGTTCAAGCTGGTTAGGTGTAAAAAAAAGGCAAGATCTCATCGTTCAACTCTTACGGTAGCCAGCACTTGTTGTAGTCTTTGTACTTCAGCTTCTACATGCTCTACCCTGACTTCAACAATGACCAACTTTCCTTTTGTATTGATGAGGTCTGACTGTGCTACAGTGATATCACTAGGAATGTCAAACAAGGTAGTCATCACTTACCCTATCTATAGTAGTCAATTCAAAACATCCTCATGCACCGTAGGAGTCATTGAAATCTTGGCTAGCATTTGCACATCTCTAGTTCCCATTAGATCCACTGAGGGCACAATAGGCATATTGAATGATTCCTTAATATGGTCTGTGATTACTTCTACTGTGCCTGCTGCATCGTCATGTCATAGTACCACAACTATGACACCTTCTCCTATTTCAAGCATTACCTAGAAGGATGCAAAATTCCCAAAGATTTTTTGTGACCATTTGGATCCTTCTTCTCCTAATTGTAGCAAGATTTCTCCTTGTGTTGGATTAGCTAAAACTATGGACCGTACAACATCATCCATTGCTCTAAAGAGATTAGACTCATCCCTGCTTCCCTAATTGATAGCTTCAATGATCTTTTGTAAATGGCTCACAAAGGACCTGTATTCTTACAGTGGCAGTAGTGGTGGAGCTTGTGTCTATGGGTGCTGCTCAGGCTCACATTGTGTTTCTACTTGTGGCTTTTCCTTTTTCTCTACTTCTTATTCTTCAACAAGATCTTTTCTTGGGGCTGTAGGTTTTAGGAGTTTAGTGAAGGAGGCATTTTGAGCCTTCTTGGGGATATCATTCGTATATCCCAGGATCCTAGCATGCTTACAAAACCTTCTAATTAGGCAATGGAATGGAAGTCTTGGTTTCCCTACCTTCTTTTCTTCAAGCTACTATTGGATTTCGATGAAGTAAGTCTGGGAAAGATTGGTAGCAAATTTACCCATTAAAATGGCACTTCCCTTGGCCACATATGTTGATATTCGATTGAGCCCTTTTTCAGGAAACAGGTAATAAGTCCCAATCTTGAAATATGTCCTCTCTTCTAGAGTCATTTCATTATATGTTTTATCCTCCTTTCTGTACATCCATTTCAGCCATAGTTTCTTAGCCTCAAGGTTAGATCTAGTTGACAGATGGGCTACCCTAGCCCATTCATTTGGCATATTAAGAGTTGTAGCAATTACTTTAACTAAAAAAGAGACATTTACTCCACAAATGTTTACCATGATGCACTCATCTTTGTTGTGCCAAAACTAGTGAGTTTCACCAAGGTACCACTTGCCACTATCTAAAAAAATGGGTCACAATGGAGATACCTTAAGTTGCATCTGAACTACTTCTAGAGCAAACTCCATGAATGGGCCAAGATTCATCTCCACAATGATTGAGGTCAACATGGACTTTTCTAGAGTGGCAACAAGGCAATTAGGAGGCAACATGAGATGTTGTCCCTACATGGGATCCTATGGTTCTACAGCCTCCCCTTGGATCAACTATCCAATAACAGGAGCCTCTTGGTGAATGTTGAAAGATTGAGCTTCCTACTCTTGATGTTCTACATGTTTGCCTTATTGGCCATGTACGACCACTTCGAGCACTTGTTTTTATACCGGATTACGCTCATACACACAACACAACGCGAATGAGTATAATACAGCCTGAAAGCGATTGAAGCACGCTCAACATATACTTGTTCTTCACACGCACAACACGCAAACGAGCGTGTTGTGCGTAGTCACAGTCTGACTTAAAATGGTCATGCCAACGAAACCCGAAATATCCGGGACCCACGTCATCAGGGTTGCGCATTTTCCATGAAGCGTCGTGGCCTATAAATACCTCAGTTGACAAAGATACAAGGGTTGGCAAATCAGAGAAGCAGAGGCATTTTTCTGAGCACCAAAGCATTTATCACTTTGAGCGGTAAAAAATCAAAAGGGCAAGAGCATTTTCTGAGCAAGGAAGCACTTATCACCTTGAGCAGAGAAACGAAGAGCAACCTTTTGACAACTGCCGACAGCATCATCCTTCAGCAAGAACAGAGCACAGTGCGCTTGACCCTTAGCAACAAGAGAGAGCATTCCATTAGCGATCGCTGCCCTGTGTAGAATCTGCTCGAAGCAAAGAAGCAGAACACGGATTGTGAGATTGTCTCGCCCAGTTTGCAGACTCTACCGATCAGAAACAATTGATTGGCAGACCTCAGAACTTGACCATCCTTGCATCCCAGCTTTGGCCTACGAGGTAGATCAGACTTCTGTTTGGACAGTTTCCTTGTTGTTTTATGCTCATTTTTACATCAAGTTATCAGGGATCTCTCCCATTGTAACGTAACATACATTCTTTCAAAAATCGAAACATATATCTTTGAAAATCACGCGTTTCTCTCTTGATTAGCGTCTCTTCGGCGTGTTTGATGTTATCAGTGTAGCGATCCATCCACGTCGTTTTCCTCCTGTTTCACGATCCCTCGAATCAAATCGCAGCACGCAAGGATCCGTAATCTTCATTGTTTTACTGACCCGTAAGTCCCTGTCTAATCGACAAGACCGTTCAGTGTGCCGCGGATTCTCTTTTTCCAGCATAGGCCTCGCGTGGATCCGTGGTTAAAACTATATACACGGAATCTCGGTCGGTATTTCCAGCTGCCAACATTTTCTGTCGCTACAATCATATGTCTCACTTTGGACTAAACCATATGTGACAAAGCTACCACTAGTCCAAGTGGGAAGACAGTGAACTATGATCAAAGCATAATGATCTAGATGCCACAACTAGTCCCATCCACGGAATTTGACCAGATCATGCATGAATGCTTGTGATTCATATGTTTGAGTGTAGGGGTACCTTGCCGCTTATCACCTACCATTGGCCTTTATGGTTATATCAATGGAGATGGGCTTCTACATGTCATATAAAGTTGTGACCAATAGGTTATGTGCCACCACCATTGGGCTCTATGGTTGCATCAATGGGGTGGACTCTTAAGAAGGCACATAGAGTGTATACCATTGGAACTGATAAGTTGTATGAGGTTTCCACTATTAAAGAAATTCCTTATAATGATTTTGCTAATAAAGACTATATATTTTTTAGGTTGTTAATGTGGACTATATAGATGGATTTCCATTTTTTTTCTAATTATCTAATAGTCCTATTGGTAATTCTTTTTTGGATGTATATCTGGTTTATGTTAAATTTTTTATCTTCTTTTAAGAATCCATAAAAGAGGGTTCAAATTATGCACAAATGTGTATACATATAAAGGTTTTTTTGTATACTAATTTATGAATATAGAATAATTTTTTATATAGTTTTTAAAACTCAATATTAGTGTTATATGATCTAGTTGCTTGTACTTGTGAAAGATTTTATGGTTAAAAATATAGTTAATTGAATTGTTCTTAAGAAGCTATCTTACCTAGAATAATAATTACAAACTAGGACAAGGACATTGATGATTATTTTAAATACTTTACTATCATTTTTCTTAGTTATAGAATTATTATATCTTCTATGATTACAATGCTCTTTTATATTAAAAGAATTTATTAATGCACTTAGTTTCAACTTCAATTTTAGTTTTATTGCATTTATAACAATCAAGCAGTAGCTATTTATTGAATAAATAAGATAAAAAATTCTACAAGGTGAATGTTTTAAAAATATAAAAAGCTACAAATTTTTTGGAGAATAAGGAAAGCAAAAAGAAAAATATGTAACAATCATTTATTGCATAAATGAAAGAATAAATCTCTAGTGATGAAGGTTTGAAAATGAAAAAATATACAAATGTTTTTTTTTAAAAAAAGTAAAGTAAAAATATACAAAAAATTTAGAAAGGATAGAAAATATACATAGTACAAATTTTCTAGTCTTCATTATAAAGAATAAGACCTATGATCTGAATTTTGTAGGCATCCAATTTTACAATTAAAGCTACTTATTAGGAGATGCAAATTTGTTAATTAAATTTAAATTTAAAAAATTATAATGGCCCCATCATTGTCCAAGTAGCATTGTGTAGGTAGTAGTGGGACCAAAAAATGTTGACACCTACAAAACAAGTCTAAGGAGATCCAACCTTGTTTAATCAAATGCCATGTCACAACATTACTAGTATACATGTTTCTATTTAGGCAGATTTTCTTTTGTTTTATATACTTTACATACTATAATAGGGAGCTGAACAGTATTTGTCTTTGCAAATTTTCTTTAGAAATAATTAGTATTTTAATAAATTATATCATAGTAACGAACTTTTAATATCAGTAACATTGAATAAATTGCAATTTTGATACACCATATTACAAAATCATGTACTACTTTAATAACCTTGTTAGCAAGGTATTTCTTAGTTGGTTAAAGCATGCAACTTGTCATTAGTAAGTCATTCATTTAATTTTGATAGGCATACATATCTAATGTACTATTATATTTTTCTTAAGTTCTATGAAAGTTTCATGCTAGCTATAAGTTCAAGGATTCATATAATCATTTAATTCTAGTTTTGACAACTCCTTCCTCTTCCATGATTCAAAAGAATCTCAAAGATGAACCTAGAACAATGAGGAGTACTTAAAAGATGTTAGGGAATCAAGAATAACCATCACCACAAGGAAGCATAAATGATTAAGATAAAATTAATTGCACATCAAAAGCCACTATGACAAAAGAGAAGTGAGAAAGAACTTCAAAGCCATTGCCAAACTAGGACAAATGATCAAATAATGGAATTCTGTTAACTTTATCATAATAAATACATGTAGTTTCTAACAAAATAGGTAAGATATTTCCAAGTCTATCTTGAGATATTTCATGGTTTCCCTAACTCTTTCTAGATCTACACTAGTTGCTAATATCAAACAATTTGTCTTCTAGATGATCTTCAAGTTCTCTTTTTAATTACCAAGATTGGCACTAGAAAATAATTATACCTTAATATTCTATAAACTTACAATTCTACAATAAAATTAATTCATCCTACAATAAATATAATTCAACAATTCATCCTAGAAATGAACTTGCCCAATTATATTGTTAAAACCACCAGTGATGAATCCACACAAGCATCAAATAACTTATCTTCTATATAGTGATAAAATCATAGATGCTTATTAACCTATAAAATTGATAAGTACTTCACAAGAATGATTTATCTTATGAAAATAATGAAAAACTTGTAGAAGGAGCTTCTTCTACAATACATGTGAAAAATTCATTCATCATGTTACACATTTGCTTGCTAACATTGCACCAAATGTTATACCATCATTGCCCATTTGTATTAAAGTTGGCATTGGAAGTTAAAATTTTAGCTAGTGCACACATATCTAAAATTTATTTTCTAGATGCTAAATCTATCATTTCAAAACTAATTAAAATACCAAAATTTACAAAAAACAATAATACCCACAAACTAGTGAAACCTCCATATCAAAAGATCCAAAATTGATGGAAAATCTTATACCTTCACAACCTTGCACACAAGCCATCATGATTCACATTAGCTACATTATTCAAGAGCCTTTTTGAGAAATATCATATCACATATCTAAGAAACAACATACCACATATCTATCAAGGATATTAAGCCTTACTTCGATATCAATTGTTAGAAAATTAGGGAAAATCATTAGTGCAATGAAGCATAAATAGTTAAGAGAAAATCGACCACACATCAGAAGCCATTGTAACAAAAGAGAATAGAAAAGAAAGTGACTTCCACTCCCTTGACAAACTTAGAAAAATATTCAAGTAATGTAATTTCATTATCTTTATCATAATAAATACATCTAATTTCTTTTAGAACAAACAAGCTATTTTCATGTATATCTTGAGATATCTCATGGTTTATCCAATTGTTTCTAGATTTGTTCTAGTTGCTAATAGCAAACAATTCTTCTTCTAGATGGTCATTGAGGGACATTTTAATTACCAAAATTGGCACTAGTAAATAATTATACTTTAACATTTTATAAAACTAAACATGCTAGCATTGCTAAGTTTAACAAAATAAATGGTAAAGGATGTGTGTTTTGCTAAGAATGGTATATCAACATCTTAATAGACACATACTTGAATGGCTTTTAAGATCTTGAATTTTTGAACTATCATGAAGCTCATGTTGATGTTGGTTTGCTAAATCTATTAAATATAGTAATAACATTTACCTCACATTTTTCTCATTGAATGAATTTCTTAGTTTTCATGTCAATAAATTGTAAGAGTTTTTCCAAATTGAGGCTAAGATAACATGAAAAATCATTCTTGAACTATGTATTTATATACTAATAGAACACTATATCAATGGTTGACAATTGATATCATTAAGCATTATGTTAATGTAGATCCATTGATGTGGTTATGTTGAAATAAGCTCTTTGATACTACTCTTAGAAATTGTACCAAATAAATGCAACATTATGCTAGCATGTTTTTCTAAAAATGATGTTTTAACCTTTTTTTTTCTAACCTTTAATCTAACATTACTTAAACCTCTTAAATTAACTAACATACATGAACCAATTAGACAAACATTTACATCTTAACCTAGATATTGATACTTCACCTAGGAATGTAACATTAATTTGTGTATCTCATGATGCTTGTCATAGTTAATTTAGGATGGATGTATGATGATACCTAATATGTTGAGCAACTTTATCAACCTATCCCTATCAATGAAGCCTTATCGACACATATGTGTCGATGAGGATGCATTGATGCATTAACCAGCAATGCATCTATGATGCGTCGATGCATCCCTATCGACATAGCTAAATGATTTAAGACATTCCCATTGATGCAATGCTTGTATTTGCCTATAGATATTAGAGCACCCATCGTGTATTGGGCACCATTTGGTCAATAGTGTAGTTTAATTCTTGTAGTTTTATTTTGTAATCTTAACAAACAGTTAGTGAATGCCCATAGTGTGGACTTGAGTCAATTGTACAATGTTTTATTTTAGTTGCATTGTACCTAGATACATTTCATGAATTACAATAAGATCGAGATTGATTCATCTTCATTGTAGCACTTTGACTTAAAACAAATTTACTTTTAATCTAATTTCCTTTTAATGTAATTAGTTAATATTTACCTTTCTATGCACATTAGTCAATTGGTGGAATGAGCATAACCAATTTTGAGCGTAAACACATATTTGTTTGGTAATCCTAGTAGCGTTATTGCTTGGTTTTCCTAGTAGCATAACACTTGGTAATGTCAATAGGGGGTACGTGAGTTTAGAACATGTATGGTAAGTTAGGAATGGATACTCTTCATCCTTAGGCTAGCTTAGAATTTGTCTTCTTATTATTATATAGATTAAATAATTAATTTCTATGTTATTGTTAAGGTTAGTTTAAGGCCCCAACAACATCATAATCATATGACTCACTTTGGACAAAATCATATGTCATAAAGCTACAACTAGTCCAAGGGGGAAGACAACAACTTGCAATCAATGCTTAACAATCTAGATACCACACTAGTTCCATCCACAGAATTTGACTGGATTGCATGTGAACACTTGTGATTCATATGTTTGGACGTAGGAGGTACCTGTTCCTCATGATTGGTGTTGTTGATAGGGATAGTGCTAACAATCTAGATTAGTTATACTATAAACAATTGTTGTTAAAGCATTAACAATTTATCTTTTAGGAAATATTAATATTTTAAGTCATAAAAATTATTAAATAAAAACTTATCTCCTTCACATAAGACCTATAGTCCATCACATGATGAGAACACTAATAATAGTAATGATAGGATCTATAAAGATAATTGGAGTGAATCACTAAACATAAGGGTATCATATGCTTATTTAGACCCTTACTACATTCAAAGACTATGTTTAATTGATACAAACAATACTAGAGGGGATGGAGTAATTCCTAGAATAAGGATGGCATCAAGGCCTAAGACCTCCAAACCTAGAAGGGATAAAAGGGATGGGAAAAAAATAGGAGCCATGGTGATTCTCCCAATTCATCATCCTCCTCTTCATCTTCAATGTCTAATTTTAATGAAGATGAATTTAGGTATGAAGATAGAGATCCACTAAGGCGTCACAATAGAGATAGAAATAGAGATCAAAGATAAGATAAGAGACATCAAAGTGAGAATAGATGAGACCATTACTATCAGACAAATAGAAATATATATTATGACCATGACATATTTGTTGATGATGAACCCTTGTTGGCTACTATGAGCATGATACAAATTAGGGAGGTAGTTTGAATACCTCATAGGTATAAAAGAGAAAGTCACATAGAAATGACTTAATATGAATAACATTCCTAAATTTAAGGAAGGATACAATTCTAATCCACAACATCATTTACAAGCCTTCCATGATGCCTATGCCTTGCAAAATATCGAAAGCAAGTAGAAAAAGCTTAAGCTCTTCCCTAGGATACTAATAAAAGAAGCTAAAAGTTGGTGTAGATCATTGGAACTAGATTCTATCCACTAGTGGTCCACAATGCTTGAGCTCTTCAATGAAAAATACAAAAGCTATTCAAGAGTATCAAATCT
Organism: Gnetum montanum; assembly: GCA_015680685.1. Classification (NCBI taxonomy): domain Eukaryota; kingdom Viridiplantae; phylum Streptophyta; class Gnetopsida; order Gnetales; family Gnetaceae; genus Gnetum; species Gnetum montanum. Next base: position 1,594,077 of record MNCI01007180.1, read on the forward strand.
AAGAAAACAAATCTAAGGATGGAAACAAGAGAACCATGAACCCCTTGATGTAGCCTTAGGTAGATACTATTGTCTATTACATAGATGCAAAAACCATGGATTTTCTAAAAAAGAGTAGCTTCTCCACATCATAGATGGGCTTCGTAATAAAATGAGGAAGACTCTCAGCATCTATGCCCAAGGAAGATTATTAGAACTGAGAGACCATTAGATATAAAGTCTAGTTGAATAGGTGGCAAAAGAAGAAGGAGAGTTGTGTAAAAGGGAAAGTGTAAAGGAATATAACTGGAATCCAACTCTTCAAAAGAAGAAGGTTCATATTTATCACTAGGAAAAAGAGGAAGCTCTTGATGAGATGATTTCACATAAAATATTACAAATACAAAAGTCTATCACTGAGATTGAAGCAAGATAGATAATATGTGGAAGTTGATGAATGAAAAAGTTAGATCCTACCTCATCTTAGATTGACAACTTCATGATCACATTTCATTCATCTATAGTAACAATCAAACCTCGAGATACAAAGTAAACATTGTTGTAGTCCTGAAAAGTATCCTAGATCCCACACAATAATATTATATATAAAACTATGCATTGCACCCCATCCACCAAGCTTCATTTCTTGTACATCATGAACAAATCTAGAACATTGATTTCAGGTCTCGAAAAGTATGCATCTTGGATTTTTTCTTACTAGAGTTGGTAATGGTCGCATCCAATTCTTCCATAATGTATAATAACATGTCTAAATTTTCTTCTTTGAATTAGATTTCTCTTGTAATGATGGTTTGGTATGATTGTTTGCCTTGTGGAGATGAGATGGGGGCATATCAAAATTAATGGCTCTCACATATGGATGTACATCTAAACTTAATGTTGATGTCAGCCCATGTTACCATCAATTTTGGGTAGCAATGAGAACTCCCTAAATTCATGGTAGATCCATAGGACATGATGCATCATAAGGTGTAAGTATTTCATTATGGAATTGTTAAACATTACATTAAACTTGTTGCACTACTAATAAGCATGGTTCTCTTTTTCTTTTGTTTTTTTTCAAGAAAACTTTATTTATGGTCCATCTCATTCTTAAGGTAGGAATTCCAACATAAGTTTATCTCATTAGCTATAGTACCAACAAATATGATCCTTACAAAAATTTTTTTTGTGATGTAGTTCAATTCTTGTGTATGTTTCTTTATTTCTAAACTAGGTGGTATCATACTAGGTTACATGGGTTGTAATGGGTTCTCAAGTGGAGATGAATCGAGTTAACTCTATTGTTCACAAGGTAGCCATGGATTATCCCACTTGAAGGCTAGGACATTGGGAAGGAAAAAGGAATTTTCTAAGGTCACCCAATAATTATGACTAACTAGTCTCTTAACTTATCATATCCTCAATTCATATAATCATGATAAGAATATAATAACTTAGCATAAATCCTATTCTCTATAATACAATAAATAATAGAACTATTACCTTTGGAATAACTTGAAATAGATCATAAGATTATGAAATATACCATATAAAGTAGTATATATATAAAAATAATGTATAATATGATATAAAATAAATAATATTTTATATTAATTCTTCATCATTAAATGGTGTTTTAATGACTCAAAATCTAGATACTTAAATAATCATATTGATTATTAAAATCATATCAAATCATATATAGAACTAATTAATGATAAGTGAAAAAAGCCATGACAAACTAAATATGCATAGAAATGATCATGAAAAAGCAAAGAAAATATGAAAATACAACTATATATATATATAATGAATCAAAATGATAAGTAAGTATGCAAATAAATATCTACTAGATGTTCATGAGGGATATTAGAGTAGAAATGATTTAAATTGAAATGCATTGAAATGGTAATGGGAAGTGATCCTTAAATGTAACCATATTCAATAGCCAAAAATTGATGTAGATCCTCCACTATCCATCTTTTTTTAGTATAATAATGAGTGGGCTCATCCACTTAGTATCTACTATAGGGTAGATGCATCCTACTTTAAGGAGCTTCTCTACCTCTTTGACTACCTATTTATGTTTGGAATTCAATCTTCTTTATGAATATATTTTGGGTTTAATGGTAGGGTCTATGTAGATCCTATGTCGACATATGTGTGGATCAATATCTATGATTTCATTATATGACTAGCCAAAGGTTATTGGCCATTTATTTACCACTTTTTAACAACTTCTATTTTTGTTATTTAGTAAGGTTGGTATTCATAATTATTGGTTTTTCATTCTTTAGAAACACATATTTAAAAGATTTTGGTAATGTGTTCAACTACAAGGATTTCAATTTAGAGATTTCTGGAATCTCCAACAATTCCTAATCCATGTCTTCTTCTTCTTCTTATTGATTCTTTACATGGGATAGTTAATTTTTGAGATGCTCCAACTTATCCATCCTATCAATATAGATACTTGTGAGGTCCTCTATTGGTTCCATGTATATTATAGAAGTGAAACTCTCTTCAAAAGTCAACTACTTTATGATTGTTGCATATAGGCACCTTTGTATATTCACAATTTGAAACGTTATCAATATACTCTAATATTTGTACTTTTGATAGCTTAATTTTTTTGCATGTAGGTGAACTTTATGTCACTATATGCAATGTATGGAAATTTCTTCTTTTCTATTATTCCATGCTTATTTTCCTTGGAAATTTTTAAGGACAAGTGTTTGATTTCTAACTTGACATTAACTGTGCTTAGCCAGGTCATTCCCATTATGATGGAAAAGTCCCCATTATAATTGTCCATATGGATCACTAGGAAATTAGTAAGATATGATCAACCACTCATGTTAGTCATAATCTCTTCTTCCAGTCCCAAGGGAATAGTGATGGACTGGTCTATCAGCTCTAGCTTGATATTACATTTTCTTAGTAGTGGCAGGTTCAATGCCTTATAGATTTCTTAACAAATCAAATTAACTCTAGAACCTAATGCTAGTAGATCTTTGCATGGTCCATTTATAAATAAGTCCAATGACTTCTTAAATTAGCTCTCTTTCTAGCAAGATGTCCCACTTTATCCAGTTTATAACTACATGAGTTAGCATGACAATTTGTACATTATGAGCACTTTAGCTTGAAGGAAGCTTAAGTGTTATCTGGGAGGTTGTTAGTATTGACTTCATATACAAGGATAGTTGTGAGGGGTGGGTAGATTAGCTACCTTGAATAATGAAAATTTTTGAGGCTTAGACTCGAGACTACTCACTTTGTCATCCACTTGAAAATTTACTGCTCTTGTGACACTCCCTTGTTAAGGTTATGAAGGGATTTCTCCTTGCATTAATGGAGTAGGTGGCAAAGGGTTTGAAGTATGAGGTCATGAATATTGTGAAGGATGAGCAGCATAGATAAAAGACAATTCAACACATGGGATGGTAGTCATGTGTTTTGAAATTTTAGTAATTAATCTTTAAATAGGTAAGGTCTTTCATTGTACTACCTTCCCTAATAGTTCTCCTTCATTAGGTTCATAAATATGTACATTCTTCTTATGAATTAAGAGATTTCTATTATGCTCTTTTGCACTCTCTCTTTTCTTTAGTTCTTCTTCTTCTTTTGTCACTTGATTAATGAGCCTTTGAATTCAATGGATTCTCATCTCTAAAAATCTCCCTTGGGTGTAAACCCTAAGAGTTTGTCTCATTTTATTCTTAAGTCCATATATGAAGTGACACAACTGGTTTCTTTAAGAGAAGTCATGACCTAAGCATATATGACATAGACAGTGATCTACTTTCTTAAATTAGATACCCTAGAGTATGTTTGATATTTTTCATTAAACAATTCTAACATCATACTCCATCTTCTAATAGATTTTGGTTCTATTGATTGGTACCAATATTTACCTTGTTTGATTAGTATGCTTGGTGATGAGTGGCGAGGTACCCCTACACTCAACCATACGAAACGAGCGTAGCACACGCGATCCGGTCGAACTCTGCAGACTAAATGCCTAAACTCCACAAAGAACACTTAGGGTTAATCGTTCATTGTCTTCCCAGGCTTGCTTGTATGTGTCATGGTGTATGGTTAAGCAAGTCTGAGGTATATGATTTTTTTGGTATTTTACGGTTTATCTCCTATGCTAAAAGGTGAAGGGTTGAGAAACTAAAACTAACTCTAACTACAACACTAAGTCCTAGCGTCAGCATCCGTTCCCACTTACCGTACACACCCTGAACTATGCAACTGTGGCTACCAAACACTACTCGTTACTGGGATCACACACATAACACACGTGCTCGAAGCGGTCGTACTGAGGCACTTAACTAACCTAAGTGTGACAAGCAGCCGATTCCTTGACTAGCCGTACACATCTGTGGATGCTCGTAATCAAGTCATACTTGCCCCACATTCTAGGAGGAAAGGGTGAGAGAATCTACTCGCGATGATTAGTCGATTCCTTGGCTAGCCGTACATGTTCGTCAACGCTCGTAACCAAGTCGTACTCATGCCGCGTCACTAGGAAGGCAGTAAATAACATTAATTAAATCTATCCATGCACTACAAGGTTTATCCACAAAGCTCATCTTTATTGCCGTACACAACTTGCATTCAGATACAAAGTTGCTCGAATAAAGAACCGTTCACTTGGGGACTCCTACTGCGGGCACATGGAAAATATTCTATCTCTGGGGTGATCAATCTGCCAAAGCTTCGCTACTTTACGCCTAGGATGATGAACGCCTAGGATGATGAATGAGGGGAGTGCCACCTCTTATTTATAGATATGGCGGTGGACCGCGATATCACGTACGTGATATCGCAGGGAAGGACGCGATATCGCGTACGTGATATCGCAAGGGATGCGATATCACAACGGACACGATATCGTGGCCTGTGCAATTTGCGTCTCATCATACCCCCATGACTAAATAAAAACTTGTCCTCGAGTTCCTTACAATAATATCAAGTAGGTATGGGATTATTAGGGGAAATGGAACTAATGGAATGACATGTGAACGGTTCAATATTACAAGACTTGACAAGACTGGTGTTCATGACAACAAGGGTGAACACATTATTACAATGACATCAGGCCACATTTGGTAGCTAAGAGAAAAGAGGAGTGATAATAGAAGAGAAGAAGAGAGAAGAGTCTTGTTGTTGCCAACGCCTAGATTGCGCCTTCCGTTGTTCATCCGTAAGCGCATCATCAATCTTGCTCCTTGCATAGCTGCTTTAGCGCTGCTCCATTTCAAGTGTTTGCTCTAGATCCATCCGTTGTTGTATGATTGCCATCTGCACACACAACACCATCATATATTAGCAAGGGTAATTGAATCATTAAGTAAATAATACCTTGCTTTGGTGTAAACACATTGGCTAAGTTGTGGTATGGCTAATATGGACCTGGGAATATGTAGATGATGACTACCAAAGGTGTAGAGGTTAGGAAGATAAAAGAAAAAATTTGGGGCTTAGGAGAAAAATGGAAAAAGCAAGCCCCGTACCCCCATGACTAATCGCGAACCTCCAGTAGCGTTAGAATGGAGAAAGNTACCACCATGCCAATGAAACAAAGGAGAGAACGGAAAGCGAGAAGGGCCTTAGTTAGAGGGAACACTTTGGTTCCATAGCCAGTGCTTGTAGCCCAAATTTTATTTCGTCTAAGGGGTATGCTTTGAATCCTCACTTTGGTTTTTTTTTTTTTGTGTTTTATGTTTTTATGCGTGGGGACCACACCATGCAAAGACTTCTTTATTTTTATTGTCTCAGCTTCCGATTATTGGGTTACATCGGAACGGTAAGAAAACCCAAGAAGAAAACATCCAAGCACCCAAGTGAATGACCAACACAAGAGCACCAAGTTCCCTTGAAGTCACACCCTTTTCAAATCCTTGAGTCCTTCCTTAGTTTGAGAAATGCCCAGTCACTGGTTCGTTAAAGTTCTTATTGGAAGGGAACTGTACATTTCCAAGCCAAGGGAAACCATAGACTTGATGGATGGATGGATGAAGTGATCTCATTGCCTGCCATATCAAAAGAACATACCTTAGTATCAACAATGTAACTTAAAGGTAAAAACCAAACATTAGCAATTAATGAAAAACAGTTCATCCCATCGGCCCGAACACTTATTGGGTGACGAATTTACATGATGGATGACACACACACACACACACACAAAAAAATAGAAAAGTATAACGATGTTGTAAAACAAAAACAAGAAAAGTTAAAGAAAGTTGTAAAACAAAAATTAGAAAAGTTAAAGAAATTTGTAAAACAAAAATGTGTAAAACAAAAACGTTGTAAAACAAAAATGTGTAAAACAAAAACTGAAAAAGAACTGAGGGCCCCATATGGTTAGCATAGGTGGCCATCTCCCCCATGACTGAGTTGTAAGGGAGAGATCCGAAATAGTGAGCGCCTATTTGAATTTCTAAGAAGTGCCCAACTTCTCCCAATTGATGATCTTAAGTTGAGGGGTGGAAGTTGGCGACGCTCACGTTCCAATGTGTCTATGCCACGGTTGTTGGCATGAGTTTCCTCAGTTCGTTCCATGCATATTTGTTTGCCCCTATGAGAAGCTGTCAACCACGGGGTGTCTACTACTTCTTGTGTGGTTGCTACATACAGGCATCTTTGTTGCAGAGTTTCTTGGGCACACCTGTTACATGGAGACATTTCCTCCATGTCATCACCCGATGAATCACTGTATGTGATGCATGGAACTATCCTCTTCTCGATCTTTCCACATATGTTTATCTTAGAGATTTCCAAGGAAAGATCGCGGATCCTAAGGCATGCGTCTACTGTGCTTAGCCATGCCCTTCCCATTATAATTGGGAAGTCCCCTTCGTTGTTGTTCACTTCGATCACCAGAAAGTCAGCTGGGTAGGACCAACCACACATAGTGGTAATAACATCCTCCACCAATCCTAAGGGAATGGTGATGGACTGGTCTGCCAGCTCTAGTTGGATATTGCTCTTCTTAAGTTGTGGTAGGTTCCAGGCGTGATACATCGTTTGAGAAATTAAGTTGACTCCGGAACCTGAGTCAAGGAGAGCTCGATGTGATGCATTTCCAGTGATCTACAAATAAATAAAGGGACTCCCAAGGTTAGTTAGTTTCCTGGGAAGGTGGCCTACCTTGATCCAGTCAGTTACAGTATGTGTTAAAATAACTGTATGCGTTACACTCCTTTGGACTGAAGGGTTCTCCGAAGCGTTAGTGGTTAGAGGCCTATACATGTAGCCATTCGCTTGTTGTTGCGAGAGTTTGTCTGGGCTCCTAGTTTTGAAAAAAGGTCTCTTCTTTGTACAATTGTCGTTAGAACTAGCACCCAGTTGGATATTTACATGCTGAATATTTACAGCTCTCGCGGCGTTATGTTGCTACGGTTGGGTAGGTAATTCCCTTGGCATTGTTGGAATAGGTTGTATGGGAACTACAGGAGGAAGAGGTGCGGGTGGAGTTAGAGGATGGACTGAATGTGAGATGTCTCCGAGAGGAGAAGGAGTCCTTTTGAAGTACTTCCGAGCTTGGTAGTGACGTTGGGGGGTAGTGCGACCCATAGAGTCACCTGGAGAAATTGGCTGCTGCACATAATAACCGTAAGGGTCAGGCTGCCAGTAAGGGTATTGATGTGTTGGCGGTGGCATCCCCCATGACTGTGGGTATTGCCACTGCTG
>MNCI01007180.1:1627852-1645024 GCA_015680685.1 Gnetum montanum
TGTTCCTAGTTTGTTGTTGTGTAGCATTCATAATGTCACTAATTTTGCAGTAGCGAGTGTTGTGTGGGTTAGGGTCGCCTACCATAACTTGTTCTAATGAGGAAACTTCTTCATTTTTTGTCTCATGAGGTACATTAAGGACCATGATAGGGGTTTTCCCATTTTGTTGCCCTTGGGTATTGTTACCATACAATGCCATGACTTGAGGACAAATATTTTCGGAATGTTACCTCGTATTATGAAGACGACAATAATCATTGTTGATTGATACACTTGGTTTTTCTGGTTGTATAGGGACTTTGTTATTATTTCTCTTTAGCTCAACCACTTCATTGGATAGTTTTTGTAGTGAAGTAAGTATTTGGGTCATCTGATCTTGGGTTTGGGTTGGTGGTTCAACAGAATTTGATGTCCCGTTTGGGTTTATAATGGATTGAATCAAGGCTTTTGATTAGTCATCATTCAAACTAGTGTTGGATGGTAAGAATGAAGAGGACATGGGGCCTTGTGAGTAATTACTTAAAGGTTGAGTTGATTGAAAAGGAGAAACAGCTTGAGACATAACATTAGACATTTGAAAAGTTGGTAGGAGTGGGTTTGATTGCATAGGGTTACTAACACTCATCTCCCAAATTGGGTTTGGATGCTGTTCATAAGGGTTATTTTCTCTAATTCTATAGCTTTTGACATTGCACCTTGTATTTTCGTTATGTTGGGATCAGATTTGATAGCATAAGTAAAGAATGGATCAATGGTAGAGAGATAGAAGTTGAGGATACCATTTGGTTGTGGTTGCATCTCATTTGGCACATAGGCAAGTTGATGAAGGAATCTAAGGTTATAATCCCTAACATTTTCCCCAGGTAGCTCTCTTAGGCTGGTAAAGTTACTTGATGCAATAGCAGGGCTAGTAAATTTGTCAAATTGATTCAAAAACTTGTTTTTGAATTCTTGCCATGTGTTAATAGAGGCATCAAGAAGCATTAAGAACCATTGGGTTGCTTTGGTCCTAAATTTTGTTACAAATACTCTACATGCTACATCATTATGTACAATGTTGTGGATCCCTAATAAGGTTTTAAAACATCGTATGTGTTGGTGGGCATCATTCGTAGGGGTTGTAGGATCGAAGAACAGGTTTATGTTTTGAAGAGATTTTGGTATGTCATGGTAGTTATTAAGATTAAAAGGGTTTCTTACCAAAGGAGCCGAGGGTTGATGGGCTACCATCTTAGTCCATGGTTTCTTAGGAATTGAACTTGGAAAAAGTGAAGCTCATTGTTTTCTCACAGTAAATTGACGAGTAGCTAGTTGACTAGGGGTAGAAGTATGAGTTTTTTGTTGAGATGTTTTGTAAGAAGAGTCACTCATAAAATGAAAAATAATAGGAAATGTAAAATGCTAATAAACTGTGAAAATTAAAGAAAATGGAAAAAAAAAACATTTGAATGCTATATATATATTTTTTAAAAAAGTAAAATTAAAATTACAAAATTTTAGAAAAGTATATTGAAAGTAAAATGATTTAAATCACCTCAATTAAATTTCAGAAAAACAAATTAAAAAAAAAAGATTACTAGAATATAAATTTGGAGATTTGAAAATGAAACTAAAATAGAGAAATAAAACTGAAAATAGGGAGGCAAAAACAAAAATAGATAGTAATAAAAAAATGATACTTTTTTTTGAAAAAAGAAACATAAAAGGAAAATAAAGAAAAGATTGAGAAACTACCCTCCTTCTAGCACCAAAAAGGTGTTGATGCGTAAATTTTGGACACGCGAACACCTCTGAAAACTCGTTTTAGGATACTATCGCCTAGGGTGCCTCCAGTATGGGTACGAAAACCCAGGAATAGTCTTAGCTGGAAAGGGCTATGTGACAATAATAATAATAATAATGAAGTCCACTAATGAAATATTCTTAACCATATGTATAACAACATTAATGAAAATAAAATTCTTTTAATAACCTGGTAGTAAAGATGCACAACCTTTCATATGTCTATAACATCAAACTTCAAGATTCTGCTATAAAAATTCAATTCCTAAGAGCTTAAACAATATGTGATCCCCTGTGCATTTTATCAAGAAATCATAATGGTGAAAGTTTGTCTTAAATTACTTCTCTAACTCTAGGTTGACTAAAAATTTTAAAAGATTGTCGTGACTAACAAGTAAAACTCATTCATTTGGTACTATAGAGACGTTGATTTCGTCACACACAATGCCACTCCAAAGCAACAACTATTTTGAATTTAGATACTTAAACAATTTTCAGTATATTAGAAAATGGCACATCGTTGACAGCAAATGCAGTTACCGAATTTTAACAAGTAGATTGCATGTAAGCATAAACTAAATACTAGCCAATGGCGATGATGTTGTCACTGAGGATGAAACATTTTTGGTAGTGTTACCATAGATAGAAACTTATACTTGCTACTATGTTGCAAATGCAGGCAACAAAACTATACTTATCAGGGCAATGTAATGAAATAGGGCAACGCAACGGGACCATAAGGAGTTTCCCAATTGAAAACGATTTACGAGTTGAAGAATGCAATATATTAGTATTTAAGGATTTGAGGATCTAAAAGCCACAAAAAAATAACTACTCTTAAAATTATAAAAAAAACAATGAAAGTTTAAGCATTAAAAAAAATTTAAAATTAGTGCATAGAGTGATATACGGCACAATGTACCGGTAACATGTTTCGAAATGCTGAAAATATTAAATATCTGTAATTGAAAATGTCAAACTTTTTTGATATTGTTGTATGTCGCTGAGATGCGAGTGTGGTTGCAGCCGTTGGTGTGTTCGTCATGTCCTACTCACTCGCTATAGGTGTTTACCCCAGCGTCCAAAGAGAAGGACACCATCTGTAGGTGCGTTGCTGTCAAATGTGCGTCGCTCACAACAACAAAAGGCTAAAATATGGGTTGCATGTGGCTAGAGAAAATAGAAGAACAAAATAAAATAGCGGCTGCTAATGGACATGCGTTGCCAACTGCTACCATTTCAAAAAGAAAGATTAGCCACTAGACCATGTTGCCAATTCCAAGGCCCCCTTTTTTATAGCAGCCCTACAGGAGAAACCCTAACCCTAAACCGTCATTCACCGTCAACACGATGCATCACTGTTACAAATGTTTTAACAAATGTTTGTAAATATGTAATTCTTTTTAAAAATATATGAAAATCAATTCATTAAACTTGCACAAATTATGCAGTCATTACCATGTTTTATAATTTAAAGATATGCTATTTTGTTGGCATTTTTAGGTGGCTTATCTTTTCTCTTGACTTTATTTCTTTTCTTTTTTAAATGGAATTCCTTTATATCACTTTCTCTCTCCAAGGGACAATTGGTACCAACATCATGATTGATAGGTTACATTGAGGTCATCTTTTAGAGGTTTATGCAAAGCATGTGGTGCACTATTTATCATGTGCTGGTGTAGTGCTTGCTCATTTAGTAATTGAAATTCATAATTTTTATTTTTTATTTTTTATTTTTTATTTTATTTTATTTATGTGTGGTTGAGGACCTTTTGTGTATATTTTTCTTTTTACATAAAACCAGTATAGAATTTTTTGAATTCCTATGAATTTGATTTGTGCATTTTGATTACTTTGTAACTATAATTTTCTACATGTGCATTGATAATGGCCCCATGCCTAGCATGGGTGAGGTTGACCTCAACATTGTCAAAGCATCAAGAATATCATCAATTCTTGAAATTAAAAATGATACCTCATTTTAATCTTGTTATTGAAAATTTCCTCTTGTATGAATGAGAGGTTTTTGCACTTGTGAATTTAAAGAAAATCCAAAAATAACATTACATTATTTGCAAAAGTCCAAGTTAAATAAGGACTTAGAGGACTTGTAACAAATGTTACAAATACTTGGAGAGATAGAAAAAAATAGGTATGATAAAAGAAATTGTGAGGTTAAGATGCTTATGATGATGAGTGAATAGAAAATAATGCTAATAAAATACTTATGAAAATAGAAAGAAAACTAATTTTTCTAAAATTAAATCATAGCCATATTAACATTAACATTTGAATAGTAGTAGGGAATTATAATTTTCACTGAGAATGGAAATGCACTCTCTGATAGGGAAAGAATTGAACTGCTTCCAAAACAAGGGGAAAGCTAATTCATTCTTTTCTACCTTATCACTACTAGAAATTGTAAATTTCACCCTCTTTCTTGAAGATGTGTAGAAGTTAACATCTAATTGAGGAGTTAACATCAAAGGACACAAGTAAAATAAGTGTTTAATGCTCTTAATTAGCTATGCAAAAAGCTATATGAATGTCCAACTTATGTAACTCTTAATATGAACTTTGAATAGGGTATTTATATCCTTGATTCAATCTCTTGATCTTTTGGTTGGTAAGTTGAAACAATTAGAAATGCCCTAGGAGTTAATGTCAATTTAATTCTAATTTAACACCAATTGATGCTAAGTTAATGCTAGTTGTTAACTTGATGTTAAAAGTTGACACACAAGAGTTAATACTTGAAGTTAACATTAAGTCAATGTCAATCGTTAACTTGGTGTTAACTTCTAAAACTTGATCTTTTTTGGAAATTTTGACATTGTTTAGATGAATATTTTAAATTCTTCAAATAGGGATGAAGAGCTAAGATCATGCATTTAAAACTAGAATAGAGAATTTTTAAGTATTTTATCACTTGTTGAATGAAGTGATAAAATAGGTGCTAAAGTAGATGTTGAAATATCTTATGTAATGTTGGGTTGAACTTGAAAAGTGAGTTATTAATGATGTTTCAAGAATTATAGTTTTGGACCCCTAAATAGATCCTATTCACTACCATTAAGTTCATGCACATCCTTGATTCTTCACTTCCCTTTTTTGGCACTTTCACCACTTGAATTGCACAAGGTGATATGAATTCCCACATACATGTATTTGTGAGTAGCTCCTCCACTTGCCTTTGATTTGGTGTAATCTAGTATGTCTTTTCATTTGGAATTGTAGCAACTTGTATGAAGTTAATATGGTATTTCACATTCCTCATTGGTGGTGGACCTTCTAATTTCTCTTTGAAGACATTTGAAAATTTCTTGTTCACCTCCCCAACTACTGCTAAAAATTCACATTATTCAACCATGGATGATGTAATTGTAGATACTATTGTAAAACTAATACATGCTCCTTAATCCTCTTTAATGTAATTTCTCTCTTCTATGAGAATCAATCATGTATTTCTTAAGGACTTATTCCTCACTTGCTTAGTTATTGAAATTAATTAATGAATTCTATCATCTCTAATAACTAATCACACACTCTTGACACCATTAAACTTGGCACCATTGTCAAAATTTTAAGAACTTTCCAATATCACATGAGCATAATCAATTGACAAGACATCATAAACAACATGATCAACATAGCTAGAAAATTTACGTTTCCAAACATATCATTCCCTCACATCTTGAGAGAAATCTCTTGATAACTAATACATCTTGTATGGTCTAGGATAAGTCACTAGCTCAAATCTAGCAATTACTTGGGAAGAGATAAAATTTTTTTGAACACTCCCATCAATCAAAATATGAATTCATTTTTCACTTTTGAGATATCTAGACCTAATTCTAAACCATAATTTCTTATTGGAATTATCCTTCACTTTGACATTTTTCATGAATGAATTCATTTCAATAACATCTTCAATCTTATAAGTATTTGGGCTATCTCTTAAAGTAGCTTGACTGGATGTACAAGTATTCAAAGTGTCTTTTCAAAGTCTTTAATTATGACTCAAATACATGTGAGCCATGAATCTTATTGAAAGATAGTAATTCAACATATGAAAATCTTGGTGCATTTTTGAAGGTCCTATCATGTCTTACTTCCTCCATATCATCTAGCCTTGATTGCCTTGATGAACTAGACCTTGATGAATAAGCAACTAATGAAGTCGTTTGAGATTTCACATGAGGACTAGAGTTTCTCCCTCTTGAAACCCTTGGAGCATTAAATCCATCACTTCCATGGACTAAATTCATAGCCTCCTCATCACCATTATGTTCTTCTTCATCTTCATGAGTCACAAGATCTTCAACATTATCTCTTCCTTGAGATGGACTTGCATTAGCATCAAGTTTAAGATCCAACTATTCTAGTCTATCCACAACCATCTTGAAGGCACCTCTAAGTTCTTTCATGTCTTTGTTCAAAGATTAAACTAATTTCTTCTTGGAAGCCATTTTTCCCAAGCAATTAACATAAGAATTTAACCATACAAATATAGGACAAACAAAGTCCAGACAATTTTAAGGTAATTTAAGAAAAATTCCTTAAATATGGGCACTACCCAAGCATGAAAAACATTAGACAAATACCATGCAATGCTAAGTATTCTAATCCTATTCTTTGATACCAAAGGCTGGTACATCCTTGATAGTTAATAAACCATGCTTACTTAATCAAGTCCCAATATCATCCTTAAATTTCACATCATTTTGACTTCTAAATAAAGTCAATTTCAGGGGAAAGACTTATAAATCTCATAATCTTTGGGCTTGTTATTTATTCTAGATTTAACTATGCTATGTTCATAAGAACTTTTTTTTGTTTTGGTAATGTTGCTCTTTCTCTAGCAATGAATCTTCTTTTTGATTACATCTATCTCTTCATCATAAGTATATAATACACTTACTACTATTGTTCATGACTCAATATATTATGAATACTTGTACATAGACTTATCATTATTCTTACTTAGTATATTATTAAGTTCTCAATGAACTTAACTTCATCTTACTAATTTGTGCTTTGTTAAGCTTTTCTAGCTTAATTGTATCAACTTCTCTCATGCTTCACTAAGCCACTTATCTTTTCTTTAGACTTTGAAACTTCTTATAAACTTATCTCTCTTGGCTAGAGTTCTATATAATGCCTAATATCTAACATTACAATTTCTAAATTCCTTCTTCCAGTTATTACAAATTCCATTTTCAAGGTTTCTTAGCTGAGACTTCCATGGTGCATTATCATTATAATGCTCTTAAGTTATTATGTAGTTCTTAACCATCTTGTAACTCTTAGGTCTATTTTGTTTCTTGCCTATCATTAGTCCCCAGCTACCTTGAAATTTTAGGCTATAATTATAGGCATCAAGTTTTACCCTTCTTATATGCTAGTCTCTTTAACCTTGTCCTAATATTATGTTGGAGTTTGACGCTATGTCATTAAGGCAACTCCACAAATTCTTCTAGGATCTAATAAGATCATAACTCTCTTCTTAATGATAATTGCTTTTTGTAATTCTCTATAGTTGTGATTATCATAAGTCTTATTAAATTAACTGCTTATGAATCCTCTAAATATAAAGAGAGTTATGTTGTCTTGATTCTATAACTTAGCACTGGTTATAAGCTATCAGGGATAGTTTATTAAAAAAATTGTTTTTGGTTCTAGTAATTCATAACCATCATCTTTGGGCTTGTTGTTTATTCTAGATTCAACTATGCTAAGTTTATAAGAATTTCTTGTATTTTGGTGATGATGCTCTTCCTCTAACAATGCATCTTCTTTTCAATTGCATTTGTCTCTTCATGATAAGATTACAATATATTTACAATTGTTGTTCAAAACTCAGCATATTACAAATACTTATACATAGACCTATCACTATCCTTATCACATCATTAAGTTCATAGGGAACTTAACTTCACATTACTTCTTTGTGGTTTGTTAAGTTTCTTCTAAATTAATTACATCAACTTTTCTCATACTTTGCTAAGCCACTCTTATCTTTACTTCATTGAGCTTTTTATGAAATACTTCTTCATAATCCTTTTCTTTTCTATTGTCACCTTCTAGATAGCCTTCTCTTCTTCTTTAAAAAAAACTAGACCAAGTTACATATAACACAACTTGGATTTTTGATTTTTCTTTAGGAAACTAGATTCTATGTTACAAGGATTACACATGCCTTCTACAACACTTAATTATCAGTTCTTTGGAACTAATAACTCTTTATGCTCTTTTTTGCACTTATAGCTAAAAGCATTTCTCTGTACTTTTACAAATCACTTCTATTTGTTCGCAAACATTACTTGTAGTTGTTCTAATGTTGCTTCTTTATTTCACATGTTCTTCTTCTCTTGTTCTACTTATTTTTATTCCTTATTACCTGGAAGACAAAGAAATATGACTGCTAACCAGAAGAAAGCAGGACAAGGCTCTTTGTTCTAGAATGATACAAACATTCAAGAGAGTCTGACAGAGACGGAAGACAAGAAATATGATTGCTAACTAGAAGAAAACAGGACAAGGCCCTTTGTTCTAGAATGATAAAGACATTCAAGAGAGTCTTGACATAGACGGCAGTCTCTTTGTTCTAGAATGATAAAGACATTCAAGAGTCTTGACATAGATAGAAGTTCATCAGGAATCTACATTGAACCTTCTAGGACCTGCAACACATATTTCACGAAAGGCCTCTGGTGCTCATAGTCCTGAACACACCACAGTGCTATAACACATACCCTTGTCGCTTCCTCCTCATCAGCCTTTCCAAGCAACCTCTGCTCCAACACTTTGATGGCATTTCCTCTACTAATTTGCTCTGCTGCCCAAGTAGGAAAAAAGAACAAAGGATCTCCACTCTCTTGGGAACAATCGTGAGAGTGAGAGCCGTGGTTTCTTTCCTGAAATAATCTCAAGAAGCATCATACCAAAGTTGTAGACATCAATGTTTGGAGCAATTGGATCCCTGATAACCACTCTGAAGTCTGAAGCAAGGTAGCCTCTAGTTCCTCTCATGGTGGTCACAACCCTACTTTGCTCCCTACCCAAAAACTTGGCCATGCCAAAATCTACAATTCTGGGGGAAAAATCAGAAACCATGAGTATGTTTTCTGGTTTTATGTCACAGTGGATATTCCTCTTCCTGCATTATTCAAGAAGATACATAATTCCTCTTGCAATCCCCAGTAGTGTGGAGAACCTGGTGTTCCAGTTCAAGAACATACCATACTTTGGGTGCTGGGGATAGAACAAGATTAAGGCCAGGGATCCATTGGGCATGAATTCTTACACCAGGAGAAGCAAATTTCTTTTTGGTTCTACACAGTAGCCAAGAAGCCTTACAACATTTCTATGATGGATGCTTCCTATCGTTTCTAATTCGATTCTGTAACCTTCCAACATCTTCACTTCATCTGCCTTTGAAGACTGAGCCGAAACCTCCTTCTCCAAGCTAGTCTGAGAAATTCATGGTGACTGCCTGCAGAGACTTATACGAGTATATTACAAGAGAGATCCCCGGTCTAGAATATTTGCTCTTCTTCGGGCTTCTCTTCATCGGTACTATAATCATCACAACTATGATGCATATAGCAATAAGTACAGAACCCACAATTTCCTGGGAAATACTACCAACAGGTATTTGAGTACCCTTTGATGAATACTTTAGCAGATCTTTGGAATTGATCCATGATGAATACTTTGGTAGATATTTGGAATTGATCCTTACAAAAATACTAAAATCCAAAGAGGAATTTTGGAGATTAAAGAGATCAGAGTACCAGAAATAACAGGATCCATTTTGGGCAAACCCATATGCTGTGCAGGAGCAGTTATTCAAGCAATATTTGTAACAATGTGATAGCTTTGGACAACAACATGACAGTTTTTGTTGCTATCCATTGACAACTTACGTTGCTATCCTTGGCAAGCAACGTGTGGAAACGATTGTCATCGATTGCAACATATGCTGACAACTCGTTGCAATCCATCCATTGAAATCTATTCATTGTTATCTTGTAATGGTCTCATATTTTTCTAATAAATGGTAACTGATTCTGAGGCTTTTTGGGTTCTTGATGGGAGAACAAGGCACAGGGAATCAATGGCAGTGTAGCAGTTTAGGTCCCTTTCACAGTCGCTTACAATTTGCATACACCATCACCGCAGAGCGCCCGTGTGAAAGAAGATCCGGAACATTCAGACATCAATGGCATCAATGGCTGGAGGTCAGTTCGATCTATTTTTGGAAATTGATTTGTGCATTTTTGTTTCATGCACATTTGTAGATTAAGAGATCTATTTTTACATGTTTCCGCTTGTGCAATCCGGTTTTTGATGCACGTAAGATTTCTTACATTTGGTATTGGAGCTTCGTTGGATCTCTGCCTTGATGCTTAGTTTTGGTTTTCTGGGTTTTGCTACATTGTTTCTGTCTGCAAATTTCTGCGATTTTTGTCTATGCATTTCGGGGTTTCTACAATTTTTGTCTGCATATTTTTATGATGTTAGTAGATCTAGTGAGATCTGGAACCTCGATTTATGGTGCCCCTTTAGCCCAATTAGAATGAGTGCTTCAGCGTTTGGATCCTTGATTTTTCATGCTGGCCTTATGTTTTCTTCTGGCCATGGATCTGCTACCCTGAGAGAATGGTGCTATCTCGGGCAGTCTATCCAATTGAGGCAATGGGTGCTGTAGGAAGAGTAAAGGATTGAATATTGCTGTTGCTATTTCTGTAAGCGACTGTCAAAATTTAACAGAACCTTTGTATTTCTGCTGTAATTTTGCTTGCCATAATTTTGAACATACCGATAAGTGATGCCTTGGTATTTTGAAATATCCTTTGACATGAAAAAGAAATTTTACTACAATTTTGGACATTTGAATTTAAACTGATGATCTTTGAAATATTTAATTTTCTCACATGGGTGAGTAATTTTGGCATTTGGAAATATTTAATTTTCTCACATGGGTGAGATTGTAACAATGTGATAGCTTTGGATAGCAACATGACAGTTTTCGTTGCTATCCATTGACAGCTTACGTTGCTATCCTTGGCAAGCAATGTGTGGAAACGATTGTCATCGATTGCAACATATGGTGACAACTCGTTGCAATCCATCCGTTGAAATCTATTCATTGTTATCTTGTAATGGTCTCATATTTTTCTAATAAATGGTAACTAATTCCGAGGCCTTTTGGGTTCTTGATGGCAGAACAAGGCACAAGGAATCAATGGCAGTGTAGCAGTTTAGGTCCCTTTCACAGTCGCTTACAGTCTGCATACACCATCACTACAGAGCGCCCGTGTGAAAGAAGATCCGAAACATTCAGGCAACAATGGCATCAATGGTTGGAGGTCAGTTCGATCTGTTTTTCAAAATTGATTTGTGCATTTTTTTTCATGCATATTTGTAGATTAAGAGATCTGTTTTTACATGCTTCGGCTTGTGCAATCCGGTTTTTGATGCACGTAAGATTTCTTACAATATTCTCTGCAGAAACCCTCTGACAAACCTCCTTTTTGCTCTAGCAAAACCCTAATCGCTCCACTAAGCATTGACTTTTCTTGAACTTGAAGCTTCAAGAACCCATCAAATCCTTTAGGGTAGTTCACTGGTGTCTTTCTTTTCGCATCCTTGAGACCAATCCTGAGAATTCCAGTGGTCAGGCTGCTTGGTGTTAAAACCCTGCAAGCAAGTGCAGGACTGAGTTGAAATTGATACAGTAACCATAGGCACCACAGTCCATGAGAATCCCACACACTCGGTGGCTAAGCACCGAAAGTGTTCTACTGGTTGTTGCTTCCTAGAACAGATATTCGGGATGTCCCCGTGATGTGCAATACACCCCTGATGATTGCTGTTGCTGGAGTTGCAGAGTGAGTGTAATACTTGTTCCCATATGAGTCAATCCGAATCTGAGAAATTATTGTGCCTTCATCAAAAGACCACTGTCCCAATACATTACAGAATTGTTGCAGAGTAGTACCACGTTGGATGTGTTTGTTGATGGATTCATTTCCAGAATGTAGAGTCCTATGCTTGGATCAGCTCGGCTTCTCCTAGAAGTGGGCCTGGTGTTCAGGCTGAACTTCATGCTTGGCATCCACGTGTCTCTACTCTGAAAATCTCTGCCAGAGAATCTGTATCCCATTTTTTTATCCTTTCAGCACTGGGTTCCCTAAATGTAAAAAGGTCTTACCTCATCAGACTGCAAGAAATACAGAATAAAAACATATGATATTTTGCAAGGGTAACAACCTAAAAAGCATTAACTAAGAAATGATAGTTTTCATAGACCAAAGTGACAACTTAATGATTGAAGTACTAGAATTTCTATTTCTTTATAATGTTGATTTGAATCTTGGTCATAAGAGTTTTATAAAAGTTGTATGTTTGGAAACTTACCATCTTCTTGAATGACAATGTCAGAAGCTTTTTTGACTCTGCTGTTGAAACAGCTAATGCAGAATCAGGCAGAGGCTTATCTCTGTTTGCAACCTAGATGACAGTAAACTCAGGAACCCATGCATGGCTTATGCCGAAATACCATCTGTATATGTTTTTGTTGGAGTTGTACTTAATTCCTGGATTCTTTTTTTCATTCATCATGTATCTAGGTAGGAGGCTAACTAAAAATAAATAAGTGAATCCTAATTTGAAGGTGTCATTCCTAGATATTGCGTAGAAATAAGGAAAATATAAACATGTTTGTTAATATTATTTATCTCTAAGATATATAATCAAATTAGAACTTTATAATTCAATATTACTCAATAATATTGAACCCATAGCTTAGAGTTAACAATTCAAGAGTCTTAGAAAATAAACTTGAGCATTTGTTTGTTGATGTTCTTCAAAATTTGACAACTTATTATAAGCATTATTTTTTGAGAAATATAGTAAAAAAAAATTTAGTATTATCCATTGTAAATTTAAAGTTGAAGCCACTCTATGTAAACTATTAGAAATTATGAATGTTAAATGGACTTGCACAACAATTATATTTAGTCATCTTTAGGTATAACTTAAAATTTTAAGATTTTTAGTACCAATAGTCTATATTATGTCATGCAAAGATATGCATCATATCAAAAGAGCTTAAATGAACTATGATTATTCAATGAAAGTATCAGGAAACTTCAAGAGATATTTTTTAGAAGAGATGCTACCAACTTGCTTAATCAATGTTGGCATCATTGTATCATAGTTGAGCACCAATGTTGATGAATCTAGTTATTTACCCATTTATTGTAAAGTGAATATTCATTTAGTTATTAATGAAGGCTTCTTTATAAATTCTATTGTGATTGATGATTCAAAGATTGCAAATACTGATATTGAGCTTTTAGTAATAGTTGGTTTAACAAAGAAGAATCATGTTGAGTGTATAAGATACAAAATGCATAATGTTTTAATTTCATTAATAAGAGATGTGATAATAGTAAACAATATTGATAATAATGCAATGTCAAAGTTGATAGATCAATTTATTTTCTAGATTTAGTTAGTGTAATTGAGTAATATCAAAACGAATAAGTGATTGAGCATTATTATCAAATTATTAGGTATGTATTTGAAAATTTCTTATATTGAAAAGTACTAATTTTTATATGAATATGTAATTAGCTTTTGTAGTTTTTAATCAAGTATATATATTGTATTGTATATTTATCAAACATTAAATAAGGTGATTGTCTTGACGCATGTCTGTCAATGCAACCCCATCAATGCATCTTAGGATGCATTGCTGCATGTGTGTCAATGCTAATCTAGTTGCCTATATAAGGACACATATTTACCGCATTTATGACATTGTTTTGTCAATACCTTAGCCAGACTCTTGTAATTTCTTTTTGTAAAACTTAGTAAATTTTTTTGTTTTGAGTGCCCAAATCATGGATCAAATTGATTGTACAACATTTCATTCAAGTGTAATGTGTACTTGAACATAGTTGCATGAGCAACAATAAAATTGAGATTTCTTCTATCCATTGCAACACTTGAATTAATTTAACTTTATTCTCTAGCATTTTACTTTAAATGCAATTTACTTTCTTATCATGAATATTTAATATTCTAATTCGTAATTAATGTGAGTACGATTGCTTTGAGCATAATATATTAACACTTGGTAATCGCAATAGTGGATACTTGGTACACTTAGTAGTAAACACTTGGTAATCTAGTAGCATTAGTATACATTCAAGATGTGTACAAAAAGTGGAATTGGATGCTCCACATTTAGGATAGTTTAGTTAATTAATCAGTTAATTAAAATAATTAAACCTCTCTTTATTGAATCATTTTATAGACAAAGAAAGCAATAAAATTATAAAAATAATTATTTGACACCTCAATTACCCTTGATGAAGTGTTTAGTTGATGCGTTGACTGGGCTACGTTAATGAAGCCTCATTGATGTGGCCATGGTGACATGATCTCGTCGACGCATCTGTTCATGCGTTAACGTGACCTTGTTAACGTAAAGTTTGTCTTCCACTATAAATATGCATGCACCCGCAGCATTTATGACATCTTTTGAGTTAGTTGTAGTGAAGCTCTTACAGTTTGTTTCTATGAAAGTTAGAATATTTCCCAAGTGCCTACAACAGGAGTGAGAAGGGTGTATGGCTCTTTATTTGAGCACTAATGTACCTGAGCCCATTGGCGTGACCAACAATAAAGGCGAGCTTTTTGAACATTCTATGCAGCATTTAGATTTAACTACTTAAGCATTAAAACATTTTAATATTTTAACGTTTTAATCATTTTAAAAGCCTTTATTTTTTTCATTTTACAATTACAGCCCTTTTCATAGTTTATAAGAACCATAGGCATGACCATCTCGAACATATACCTGACACTTGGCACCCTAGTGATGCTTGACGTCTAGTAATCCAGTAGTGGTTAGGACATGTTCAAGATGTGAATAGAAGATGGGACTGGTTGTTTATGCTAGGGATAGTTAAGCGACAAAGTAGAGCCATCGTAAAATTATATATAGCTTTTCATTTTCTACATTAAAAGAATCAAACCTTAAACATAAAAAGAAAACTGATAAAAATCATTTGCCTTAATCTCAATCAACCATCGCTTAAAAATATCACAAGTGAGGTTGGGAAGACAATGACTGTTCTAACTGAGGTTTTGTTGGTTAGAATTCTATGTACGTAAGTGCTTGCAATCTATGAAATTTGACTAAGTCATGCATGCACACTCATGATTCGTATGATTGGGCATAGGGGTACCTCACCACTCATCATTGGTGCCATTGCCGGGGACTGTTAGTCTTACATGCGCTATCTAGTCTTAGCAAGATTGCCATTCACTTTGTTGAAACGAACCCAGTATATGAAATCTACGCATGCTAGGTGACTTAAGCAAAGAGTAAGGCACACTAATCTATTTGTTATCTAACATCAATAATGTTTTCTTCTCACAGGCAAGACAGATCCTAGCCACTAGTGTCGCAGGAATGTAGAGTGGTATACGCACATCCAAACAAGTATATATCCAACTTCACATTTATCCTACATCAAGATGAACATATGCGATGGTGGCACATGGAGAGCAACATCATATTACCCCTTGATTGATTGGTTCCTGGAATGCTGCTCCAAACTCTTGCTAGATTGGGCATTTAGGACCACAGTGTGGATTACGTAATGGAGAATCATGATTATTGGGACTATCGCCCAAATAAAGGACAATGTGCATAGGACTAGCAACATGTGGAACTCCATGAGTACATAAAGGGAAAATAGTTTAATAACCCTTTGTTCCTGCAGGGCCCACATGATGATGAGGAACTTGTTTCTCATAGTTTCCATTCGCCTGAACCTCCTCCACTACATTAGATCATGCAATCCATCATACAAAGTAAACAATCAGGTCACCGGGAGTCTCAGGGTGGTGGAGGATCTCACAAAAAAGATCATGGCAAAGGAAAGGAGGGACATGAAGATTGAAGCCATCACCAAAGCAGAGGAGGGGATTGACACTGTGGTGGTGGCGATTCTCCTCCCTCTTCTCCCTCTTCTCCATCTTCTCGTTCCACTTTGTCTTCACTAGGTTTTAACTTTGATGGTAATCATTCTAAGAAGGATCGGGGTAATGGTGATCGGAAGGATCAACAGGACTACAAAGACTGATAGGGACAACTTGAGGAAATACGTGACCAATCACATGAGTCTTACCATCAAGAAAGGAGAGGCAGCAAAAATCATCACAAATGTCATGGCCATCAGCAAGACTATGACTTGGATGAACCACTACTTGCTACTCGGAGCATGCTTAACATAGCTGAGGCAATTTAAATACCCACCAGGCACTTAAAAGATAGTCAAATCAAGCGCCTTGACATGAACAACATCCCCAAATTGTGATCCAAAGACTCACTTGCAAGCTGATGAGTCATGAATTTGCTGACAGCCACAATATCGCACCCACGATAACACACCCATGATATTGCACCCACGATATTGCATCTATGGTATCACAACCGACGCAATATCACATACGTGATATCACAGCCTGTCTCCTCATCTATAAATAAGAGGAGTCAGTTAGGAGATGACAGTTTTTAGTCAATTTTTAGTTTAAGTGTTAAAGTTTAGTTCTTGTTTTTCTCTCAACCCTTTTCCTCCTAGTATATGCCCGCAGTGTGATGAATGTAATTGTACAGCATCGTTTATTCAAGTGTGACGTACTTGGACACGTACATGACCAGAAATAAAGATCGAGATTACTTCATTATTGTAGCATTTACTTAGTTTAATCATTTAATTAATTGTTATTTACTGTTGATGAGTCATCATTTAGGGTGACCATGATATCGTGTACGCGATATCGCATGCCAGTTCTAATATCACATACACGATATTGCAGCCTGTCTCCTAATCTATAAATAAGAGGTAGACAGATGAGTTTTTAAAATCTAGTTTTTAGTCCCTTAGCTAAACTCTTGCAATTTTCCTTTCTCAGAGTTAGAATTATTTCCTAGTGTATGCTCGCAGTGTGGTGATTGTAATTGTATGACATCCTTTGTTCGAGTGTGACGTACTTGGACATGCACATGATCGACAATAAAGATCGAGATTACTTCATCATTGCAGCATTCACTTAGTTTAATTATTTAATTAATTGTTATTTACTACTTTACTAGTTAATCTCTCTCACCCTTATCTGATGTTAAAACATGGAATGAGTACGACTTAATTACGAGCATTTAAGTGTGACTACTTGGTAACCCAGTAGCGTACCTAGGATCTGTGCTTGATAATCCCAATGGTAGTCATGCACGAAGTCCAAGATGTGTATGGATAATCAAGGAACGGATGCTCATCACACTTAGGCTAGATTAGATTCTCT
>MNCI01007180.1:1645150-1667044 GCA_015680685.1 Gnetum montanum
GCTCGTATTCGTATGGTTGAGTGTAGGGGTACCTCGCCACTCATCATTGGCGCCGTTGCCAGGGACGATGCTAGTTATCTAGATTAGTTATATCATACAAGGTCGTTGTATAAGGACTTAACGATATATCTTTTAGAAATAATAATTATTAAATGTTACATATAAATTCACACACAACTTCACAACCATGCCTCTCCTACAAGATTACAATAATGCCACACTTAGTGAGGAAGTTCATTGGAGAACCAACGAACTATATGACAATGAAGATTGGAGTACACAACCTGAAGTGGGGGTTTCTTATAAACATGAATGAAAACAACATCATTCCAACACACAAAAGCATAACTTACAAGATGATGATGAACCCCTACTAGCCACTATAAGCCTAACACAAATACAAGAGGCTATTTGAATCTCACGTAGGCATCATAAAGAGAGCCATCTACCCAAGCTCGATTTAAACAACTTTCCTAAATTTTTAGGAGTCTATGACTTAGACCCGTATCAACATTTACAAGCCTTAATGGATGGCAAAAACTCAAGCTCTTTCCCATGACACTTGTTGGCGAAGCAAAAGTATGGTATAGATCGTTAAAACCAAATTCAATATGAAATTGGTTAATAATGGTAGAATTCTTTAATGAAAAATATCAAACCTACACAAGAGTGTCAACCTTGAGGAAGCAAATCCAAGGACGGAAACAAGCACAACATGAACCCTTGGACATGGCCTTAGAAAGATATTATGCACTGTTAAACAATTGTCCAGGCCATGGGTTTTCCGAGGAAAGGCTAGGGTACCATATCATTAATGGGCTACGTAATGAAACAAGAGAGACCTTAGGAATGTATGCCCAAGGTCAACTATACAAACTACAAACCCATCAAGTCCAGGAGCTTATTAAGTGGGTAGCAAAAGAAGGAGAACTGGATAGATGGGAGAGTGTTGAAAAACATCAATGGGACCAAAGTCTCAACTTAACAAAGGTCCATGATCATAAAAAGGAGAAATCAACCAATCTCAGGGTGGAAACATCATCTTTTCCAACAAAAAATACATTAGAAGAAGCCGAGGAAAAGATCAATAAGATGTTGATATGGACATATCAAAAGTGTGGAGAATTTATTGATTATATTGGAGATAGAGTTTTGACAACCCAAGAAGCAAGACAAAACATTAGACAATCGGAAAGAAGGAATAAGGAAAATAAGAGCTCAACTGCTAATCATACGTATGAATGCACCATTTTCCTGTACGATCACCCCAAGGTCCAATGTTCAATATTGTTACATTTACATGAACATTGGGGAAATATGTTACATCCAGAGTTTGTACAGAGATATTGTGTTCGATCATATTGGCAACAATCCCAGTTGTGGGGGAGACCACCACTAAACTGGAGATACCCTTCGTATCATCCGAACCCAAATACTTATCTTGTTCAACATCCTGTTTCTCCCACTGGGCCAACACACTTTGTCTCACCATAGTACCATTCTCCTCAATACTATAATCCCATACCTTCAACATAACCACCACCTTGTGCACCTTATACTCCTCCTAAATTTCAACATTCTCATCCTTTCCCTCCTTCCATAGTGCCACCAATTGTTCCTAAGGTACCTACACCACAGCAACAACCCACGAACGTCACTTGTGCTACTACTACCAACAATAGTGAGAGGCCTCCTTGACATCCAAAGTGTCCCTTCTTTAAACATGACCACAAGAAGGGACAACACAATTCCAAGGCCACTACATCCTCCAACTTAGCACAAGTCCTACACGGTGGTGCACCCTTATCTTTGAATACAATACCTCATGTAACTTCATCAGAGCCACCAACCCACACTCCAACAACAATACGACCCAATGAACACAGCAATGGAGAGCGACAACCCGATCCTTCCATACCATCTAATGGTCCCAAATATCATAGTAGGTCAACTCGTTATCCGAGAACTACATTGTATAAATTTCTCCACCATGCTCATTATAATCAAGTGTGTGAACCCCGATGGGGTAAGTATGGCTAAGCCCCAATACTTCCAACATGCAAAAATCCTCATCTTTCATTTATTAATCCATGTCATCCTCAACCTATTAGTTATGGGGGATATCCCCCATTCTAGTAACAAGCAGGATTAATAACCACTCTTTATTTTCTTTAATTTTACAACTTTTTGTTTTCCAGTTTTTTTTCGATTTTGAAATTCTTGTTTTATTATTTTGTCTTTTATCTTTTTACGCTTTTGTAAGTAATCTCATCTATGAATAAAACATTCATGTGGCTCATTGGTTGAGGTGTGTTCTATGTTATTAAGTCTCAAATGATCAATTATTTGGACAGTGAGCCCATTACACCCACTCATCCATTCTACAAATAAGAGGGTCTATTCGAGGGTACAATGATATTCTTGACATTTTTAAAACTTAAAATTAATTTTTTGTTCATTGTACCCAGAATGAAGAAGGATGGACCAAGAGGGAATGATTAGGGTGTGACATCAAGGGGACTTGCGGATTCTCTTTGGTGACGTTTGTGGGAGTTATCATGCAACGTGGTTGTACTAAGATCCTTGTAGATCTAACGAAAAATGGGAGTAAGAGTAATCAAACAGGCACTCAAAAATTAATGTTGTGCTATGGGGTCCCACTAGAAAGACATGCATCCATGCCTAAAGGTTGGCAGCTTCTCTAGATTCAGTATTCAAAAAAAAAAGAAAATGAAAAGAAAAGTACCACAAAACAAAAATCACTCCTCCCTTGAACAAAATGTCATGTGATCGTACGCCTTATTGTTATGGTACTCTCATAGTTGCTCACCATGGGATGAAACAATGTGATGTCACTGATTGGAGAAATGGACTTAGTCCTGATCTTAGAACGATGAGTTAATGACACCTTAATCATGCTTTACACACAAGATTCACTATGCCCTAGGTCAGTTACCTCATGTCCCAATCTCTATAATCCCTTTCTATAGTTAGTCTCATCTCACTGTTCGTGTAATTGTAGCTCGTGTCATGTGTAACATAGAATTCTTACCTCATTCCGGTGATATTTACATGTGTGTGTTTTGCGAAGTTGGTGCGGATTACATTTAACCCTTCTAGTGCCCACGGACACTTTAAGTGTGGTTACACAAGGGCATTATAGGTTGGAACCTGCTTTGGGGAGGATCCACTTGTGTAACTTTTTGTAATCTTCACTTGTGACATAGCTAACACACCATTTCTTACCCTCAGCATAATTTTCAAATGACTCTCTTTCCCTACTATTATCCCTTTGAATTTCCACGTTCCTATGTACCATTACATAGTCTTTTTCTCCCATCCAAGGTTTTATTGATAAAATCCACACCATCATAATTAAGTGTGCCTTTCGAATTAATGGAATTGCCCTAGAACCCCTTGATAATAGCCCAATGTCCTCAATTTACAACATTGATTTCAAAACAATCTTAAAAAATTTGGTATTTTTGTTGTACCTCATGTCACTAGGGTCGTGATATCGCACACATGATATCACGACCAACGTGATATCAGGTATGTGATGTATCATACGCGATATCGTGTCCCCGCAACCTATAAATAGGTGACCCCCCCCACAACACTTAGCATCATTTTTGCCATTCACACGGGGGAGTTTTTGAATTTTTTCTCTATGACTTGCAATTGAGTGACCCTTACTTTTCTAACTATATCTTGCTCGCTGGTACTTCGATTTTAATTCCATTTCAACCTATTTGAACCCGGAGTGTTCAGCTTAGTCGTGAGGAAGGGACATCTGCTGAAAAGCACCTAACTTTTTTGGAATTTATCATCGCCCAAAGGACATCATTTAGGGTAATTAACTATAACACTTAGAATAATTGTGCCTAAAAATAATTTAATCCCTAGATATACCAGGAATCTAAAATTGGAAAAACCACCTAAGTAAAATAGACTCATTATTACAATCTTTCAGGCAAGATCACATGAAGATAAAAAAATTAATTAATTAAGGCAAGCAGTAAGGTATAACTTAACTTCAAAAACAAACTTACTAACGCTTGACCCCATGTGATTGCAGATGGCTCCAAAATGTGGACAATAGGAAGGTTCTTCTCAAGGTGGAAAGAAATGATCTCGGAGAGGTGGAAGACAAGATCCTATCAAAAAACATGCAGAATAAGAGGAACAATCATTTAGCATTCATCAAGAAGATCCTCCTATCGTACAGTCCAAGCAGGCAAAAGGAGGAGCTGTTGCAGTGCTTGAACAGGGATAACATCTCACGTTGCCCCAAGATTGTGTTCAAGCCATCCATGAAAAATCCACATTCACTACAATGATTGTGGAATTGAACTTTGAATCTTTTGTAGAGTTCACTCCTGAGGCCATTAGGGATCATCTCAAAGGATCCCCATTATGGCCTATCCTCTCTAAAAGTGGTGCCTGGTACCTAGGAGAGATGTACCAATTTTGGCACAATAGGGAGCAAGGCACCACTGTCAATATTTGTGGTGTGACAGTTGATTTCTCCATGTAGGCCATTTTGGAAGTGTTAAACCTTCCAAATATAGGGCCCAAAGTTGCTTAGTTATCCACCATTTAGACCCCGATATGCGACGAGATTGGTTGGAGAAGGCTTATGGTAGAGATAAAACATTTGGTGAGTTGACGACAGAAGAGAGGATTCACTTCAAAATTGGAACATATCACCTCTTCCCTATGAAGGGCTTGAAAAGAATATCAACATATGCAGCTAGAGGATGTGCAATGCTGATGGGAAAGGTTACCGCTAACCTACCCCATCTATATTTAATGGAGATCTTGAGGCGGTTCAAGGAACAAAAGACAGGGAAAATGGTGCTACTTTTCCCTTGTCTTATTAGAAAGCTTTGCCGACGTGTTGGTATTTGGGGGTACACCAATGATGTCCTCTAAAAAGCCCAAACTACTTCATATGCTGAATTGCTAAAGGTGCCAGCTCTAAGGAAAAGCACTAGTGAAGAGCTAGGACTAGAACAAGAAGAAGAACAGATGGCTAGACCAACTGTAACTCAACTTGTAGGACCCAGCTAACCTCCAAGCATGGGTCCCAGCCAACAACAAGAAGTAGGACCTAGCATAGGCCAGGATCAACAACCACCGCAAGACTACAGACCATCGATGAGCCATCTTAGGGCCATCGTTGAGATAGTCAGTTGGGGTAGTCATGATGACACAAACCTCTTCCACGTCATCGATGATGCCATTCAGCCTACTGTTTCACTGGATCACACAAGGGGTGAAATGTCTATTCACATAGGAGAAGGGGAGAGTAGATGTTCACAACAGATCTTAGGAAACGCAGCATCTTTCCAGGTGCAATTAGAGACTGGTGAAGGGGCCACCATGGTGGTTATGCAACACCAAAATGTCTTGAGAGCTGTAGAAGTGGTCGCAGACCACATCAAACAAATATTTTAACGTACCTATTATGCCACTAGTAGATTTCATAGGAGCACAGGATGCTCAAACTTTGGTCAGAACCTCAATGACTCCTACAGAACATGAGGATGCACTTGATCGATTTCTCCAAATAGGGCAAGTAATGACATCCATGTTTGACATCCCTCAAGATGTTACGGCAATTTAGTCAAATCTCATTTCCACAAAGGGGAAGCTGGTCTTAATAGAAGTGAGGGTCAAGCATGCTAAAGCTGAAGTGCAAAAATTGCAAGAACAGCTCATGGCCCTACAAGCAGCACAGTGGGATCCTTTGTAATTTGTTCCCGTAGACCAGCTAGATAACTTGAGAACTGAGCAACTAACCAAGCTAATAGTGGAGAATAAAAGGATGGCTGATGAAAAAGAGAAGGATGTTTGGGATGCCTCTGTAGCACAGGTGCAAACTCATGCACATATCAAGGCACTTAAGGCCTCACAAGAAGAAAACAAGCAGCTTGTTGCAGACAACCTTAGGTTGACCACTACGGAAAAGCAGAAGAATGTTCTCGAGGAACACTACCATCAATTATGAGAACAATTCATCTGGGTCAATCGAGACATAAGCCATTTAGCCAGAGAAAATTGAACCCTCTCGATGGAGGATGTACGTGCCATTCATCAAAAGTTAACTATTGAGATAAGCACATGGAAAAATAAGGCTAAACGACATGAGAAGATGAAGGAGCACTTCTAAGATCAAGTGGGGATGTACAAACAAATCCTTGAGAAGGAGATCCATATGGCCAAGGCCCAGATCAATGCTATCAGTGCTCAACACACTGACTGGTGAGCCATATTGGACACTTATGCCTTCGCCCACCAAGTGGAAGTTAAGAGCTGGGACCTACAGATTCAGGATCTGACGAAATACATGGAGTTGGCCAATCTGAGGTATGCCAACGTTGCCATGTTAACAGCAGGGCACCTGAAAATAGAGCTTGAGTAGTAGGTAGCAACCACCCACATCAAATACTAAGCAGAATTTGCAGAATGCAATAAGCTGTTGGAGAAACTAGAAGTTGCAAATTTTGAATTTGAGGTGGTGAAAGCCAGCTACCAAGGATAGAAAGGAGTCACAATGGACTTGGCTCGATGACTAGTAGATTTTCAGGAGTACAAGGATAAAGCCAGAGCCTATGAGGAGGAACGACGGGTGTTCACGCCTTGGTATGTCAAAGCCAATCAAATGTTTTCACAACTACCCTGTCTATGGAAAGTGTTGACTCCGTCAAATATTGGAACATTAGCATGGACAACACAAGACCCTCGAACCGAAGAGGAGAAGCTACAAGCCATACTTCAATGCCATCAAGCCTCAAAACCTAGAGCACAAGACAAAGGAAAGGCACCAATGGAGGAGCCACCGCCACCAAACACTACATGAGTTCCAAAATTTTTGTAGATGTAGAACATTCTATGTGTTGTGTCTTTATTTTATTTTCATTCCACACTGTGGCATAATCCCTTTTTCCTATCTAATAATCCCATACCTATCCACAGTGTAATCATTGTAACTCGAGGACGAGTTTTCATTCAGTCGTGGGGGTATGATGAGTTGTCATTTAGGGCGACCGCGATATTGCATATGCGATATCGCATGCCAGTCGTGATATCGCGAGAGGTAGACAGATGAGTTTTTAAAATCCAATTTTTAGTCCCTTAGCTAAACTATTGTAGTTTTCCTTTCTCAGAGTTAGAATTATTTCCTAGTGTATGCTCGTAGTGTGGTGATTGTAATTGTATGACATCCTTTATTCGAGTGTGACGTACTTGGACACGCACATGACCTACAATAAAGATCAAGATTACTTCATCATTGCAACATTTACTTAGTTTAATTATTTAATTAATTATTATTTATTTCTTTCCTAGTTAATCTCTCTCACCCTTATCTCATGTTAAAACACAGAATGAGTACGACTTGATTACAAGCATTTAAGTGTGACTACTTGGTAACCCAGTAGCATACCTAGGATATGCGCTTGGTAATCCCAGTGGTAGTCATGCACAAAGTCCAATATGTGTATGGATAGTCAAGGAACGGATGCTCATCGCACTTAGGCTAGATTAGATTCTCTTACTCTCTCTCTCCTAGCTTAGTTAATATTAGATTAGAAACCCATCATACATCTCACTCTAGACTAAACCATACGTAACAAAGACAATACTAGTCCAAGTGGGAAGACAGCAAACTGCGACCTAAGGCTAACTGTCTAGATGCCACAACTAGTCCATCTGCGGAGTTTGATCAGATCGTGCGTGTAACGCTCGTATTCATATGGTTGAGTGGAGGGGTACCTCTCCACTGATCAACTACTTTCCTAGTTAATCTCTCTCACCCTTAAACTTATGTTAAAACTTAGAATGAGTATGACTTGATTGCGAGCATTTAAGTGTGACTACTTGGTAACCCAGTAGCGTACCTAGGATCTGCACTTGGTAATCCTAGTGGTAGTCATGCATGAAGTCCAAGATGTGTACGAATAATCAAGGAACGGATGCACATCGCACTTAGGATAGTTTAGATTCTCTCACCCTCTCTCTCCTAGATTAGTGAATCTTACTTTCCATTGCCTTCAGGAGTAGCGTTAGATTAGAAACCACATCATACACCTCACTCTAGACTAAACCATATGTGACAAAGATAATACTAGTCCAGGTGGGAAGACAGTGAACTGCGACCCAAGGCTAACTGTCTAGATGCCACAACTAGTCTATCTACGGAGTTCGATCGGATCATGCGTGTAACGCTCGTATTCATATGGTTGAGTGTAGGGGTACCTTGCTACTCATCATTGGCACCGTTACCAAGGATGGTGCTAGTTATCTAGATTAGTTATATCATACAAGATCGTTGTATAGGAATTAATGATATATCTTTTAAGAAGAATTAATTACAAAAAGTCACATACGAATTCACACACAGCTTCATAACCATGCCTCTCCTACAAAACTATGATAATGCCATACCTAATGAGGAAATTCAGTGGAGAATCGACGAATTATATGACAATGAAGATTGGAGTACGCAATTTGAGGTGGGGGTTTCTTATAAACATAAACGAAGGCAACATCATCCCAACATACAAAACCATAACTTACTCGATGACGATGAGCCCCTACTGGCCACTAGAAGCCTAACGCAAATACAAGAGGCTGTTCGAATCTCCCGTAGGCATCATAAAGAGAGTCACCTACCTAGGCTTGATTTAAACAACTTCCCTACTTTCTCAAGAGGCTATGACTTAGATATGCATCAACATTACAAGCCTTATACAATGCCTACACATGGAACAACATTGATAACGGTTGGCAACAACTTAAGCTCTTTCCTATGACACTCGTTGGCAAAGCAAAATTATGGTATAGATCGTTAAAACCAAATTCAATATGACGTTGGCCAACAATGGTAGAACTCTTTAGCAAAAGATATCAAACCTACGCAAGAGTGTCAGCCTTGAGGAAACAAATCCAAGGGTGGAAACAAGCACAACATGAACCCTTGGACATGGCCTTAGAAAGATATTATGCACTATTAAACAACTATCCAAGCCATGAGTTCTTTGAGGAAAGGCTAATGTACTATATCATTGATGGGCTTCGTGATTAAACAAGAGAGACCTTAGGAATGTATGCCCAAGGTCAACTATACAAACTACAAATCCATCAAGTCCAAGAGCTTATTAAGCAGGTAGCAAAAGAAGAAGGAGAAATGGCTAGATGGGAGAGTGTTGAAAAACATCAACAGGACCAAAATTTCAACTTAACAAAGGTCCATGATCATAAGAATGAGAAATTGACTTATCACAAGGAGGAAGAACCATCTTTTCCAGTACAACAATTGTTAGAGGAAGTCAAGGCAAAGGTCAATAAGATGTTAGAATGGACATATAAAAAGTTTGGAGAAGTTATTGATATTATTGGAGATAGAGTTTTGAAAACCTGAGAAGCAGGACAAAATATCATTAGACATTCGGAAATAAGGAATGAAGAAAATAAGAGCTCAAGTGCCAATCATATGTATGAATGCAACATATGCCTGTACGATCACCCCAAGGGCCAATGCCCAATCTTGTTACATTTATATGAGCATTGGAGAAGCACATTACATCTAGAGTTCGTACAGAGATACTGTGTTCGATCATAGTGGCAACAATCCCAGTCATGGGGTAGTCCACCCCTAAACTAGAGATACCTTTCATATTATCTAAATCCAAATGCTTATCTAGTTCAACATCCTATTTCTCCAACTAGGCCAACATACTCTATCTCACCACATTACCATTCTCCACAATACTACCAGGCCATGTCCTCAACACCACCACCTTGTGCATCTTACACTTCTCCCAATTTTTAGCATTCTCATCCTTTCCCTCCTTCTACATCGCCACCAATTGTTCCTAAGGTATCTACACCACAGTAACAACCCACGAACGCTACTTGTGCTACTGTTTCCAAAAATAGTGATAGACCTCAGCAACATTGAAGACATCCCTTCTTTAGAAATGACCCTAGGAAGGGACAACACAATTCCAAGGCCACTGCATCCTCCGACTCAACACAAGTCCAACACTATGGTGCACCCTTATCTTCGAACCCAATGCCTCATGGTACTTCATTAGGGCCACCAACTAACACTCCAACAACTATACATCCCAATGAACACAGTCATGGAAGGCAAAATTCCAATCCTTGCATACCATTTAACGGTCCTAAATATCATAGTGGATCAACTCGTTATCCAGAAACTACATCATATAAATTATCCCACTATGCTTACTACAATCAGGTGTGTGAACCCTAATGGGGTAAGTACAGCCAAGTTCCAATAATTCCAACATGCAAGGATCCCCATTGTCATTTATTAATCCTTGTCATCCTCAACCGTTTAGCTATGAGGGATATCCCCCATTCTAATAGCAAGTAGGATTAATAAATACTTTTCATTTTCTTTAATTTTACAACTTTTTATTTTCCAATTTTTCATTTTTCAATTTCTTATTTTATCTTTTTGTCTTTTTTGTCTCTTTACGTTTTTATAAGTAATCTCATCTATGAATAAAACACTCATGTGGTTCGTTGGTTGAGGTGTGTTCTATGTTATCGAGTCTTGAATGATCAATTATGTGGATAGTAAGCCCACGACACCCACTCATCCACTCTACAAATAAGAGGTTCTATTTGAGGGTACAATGATATTCTTGACATTCTTAAAACTTAAAATTAATTTTGTGTTCATTGTACCCAAAATGAAGAAGGATGGACCAAGAGGGAATGATTAGGGTGTGACATCAAGGGGACTTGCAAATTCTCTTTGGTGATGTCTGTGGGAGTTATCATGTAACGTGGTTGTACTAAGATCCTTGTAGATCTAATGAAAAATGGGAGTAAGAGTAATCAAAAGGGCACTCAAAAATCCAATGTTGTTCTAGGGGGTCCCATTGGAAAGACATGCATCCATGCCTAGTGGTTGGAGGCTTCTTTGGATTCAGCAATCGAAAAAAAAAAGAGAAAAAGAGAAAAAGAAAAAAAAGAAAATGAAAAGAAAAGTTCCACAAAACAAAAATCACTCCTCCCTTGAATAAAATGCCAAGTGATCGTACACCTTGTTGTTCTGGCACTCTCATAGTAGCTCATCATGGGATGAAACAATGCGATGTCATTGATTAGAGGAATGGACTTGGTCCTAATCTTAGACTGACGGGTTAATGACACCTTAATCATGCTTTTCATGTAGGATTCACTATGCCCTGGATCAGTTACCTCATGTCCCAATCTCTACGATGCCTTCTATAGCCCGTCTCATCTCACTGTTCATGTAATTGTAGCTCGTGTCATGTGTAACATAGAATTCTTACCTCATTCCAGTGATATTTACATGTGTGTGTTTTGTAGAACCAGTGCGGATTACATTTAACCCTTCTAGTACCCATGGACACTTTTAAGTGTGGTTACACAAGGGCATTATAGGTTGGAACCTGCTTTGGGGAGGACCAACTTGTGTAATCTCTTGTAATTTTCACTTATGACACAACTCACACACACCATTTCTTACCCTCAGCCTATATTTCATAACATTCTTTCCCTACTACTATCCCTTTGATTAAATGTTCCTATGAACCATCACATAGCCTTTTTCTCTACCATTCGAGGTCCTTATTGATAAATTCCACACCATCATAATTTTCGTGCCTTCAGAACTAGTTGAATTAACCCATCGTCCAAATGTCCTTAGTTTACATTGTTTAATTTCAAAGAAATATTAAAAATTCGGTACATTCTCTAAGTGTCCTAACTCCAATGAAAATATATATACATGACCCCCCTATGCTAATCAACATCATTTGCAATTGTTCATGTAGGGGAAGTTTTTCAATTCCTCTCTACAACTCACAATTGTGCATCCCTTGCTTTCATATCCATAACTCGCTCGCTAGTACTCCGATTTTCATTCCGTTTGAACCTACTTGAACCTAGAGTGTTCAGCTTAGTCGTGGGGGAGGGGCACATGCCGAATAAATTTTTTGAAATTCATCATTTCCCGAAGGACATCTTTAAGGGTAATTAGTTGTAAAATTAAGATTAAAATGTGTCAAAAAAATTTCATCCCCTTAGCTATACCAGAAAATTAAATTTGGAAACCACCTAAGCAAAGAGGACTCAACACTATAATCTTTCAGGGACATGTTCTTCCAATAATTAACATCACATGGAAATAAAGTAAATCTATTAAGACAAGCAGTAAGGTATAACCCAACTTTGGTAACAACCTTACTAACGATTGACCCCATGTGATTGTAGATGGCCCTGAAACGTGGACAATAGGAAGGTTCTGCTCAAGGTGGAAGCAAATGACCTAGGAGAGGTGGAAGACAAGATCCTGCTAGACAACATGCAGAATAGGAAGAAAAATCATTCAGTATTCATCAAGAGGATCCTCCTACCATACAGTCTAGGCAGGCAAAAGGAGGAACTGTTGCAGTGCCTGAATAGGGACAACATCTCACGTTGCCCCAAGATTGTGTTTAGGCCATCCATGAAAAGTCCACATTCGCTATGATGATTGTGGAATTGAACTTTTAATCTTTTGCAGAGTTTGCTCCTGAGGCTATTAGAGATCACCTTAAGGGATCTTCCTTATGGTATGGTACTTAGGGGAAACGTACCAATTTTGACACAACAAAGAAGAAGGCACCATAGTTAACATTTTTGGTGTGACTATTGATTTCTCTATTCAAGCTATTTTGGAAATATTAAACCTTCTAAATATAGGGCCAAAGGTTTCTCAGAACTAGCTGGACACTTTCAAAACCGAGCAACTTAATAAACTGTTGACAGAGAGTAAAAGGGTGGTGGAAGAAAAAGAGAATGCTGACTAGGATTCCTCTATGGCACAAGCACAAACTTACACGTGCACCAAGGCACTCAAGGCCTTACAAGAGGAGAAACTCCAGGCCATACTTCAACACCATCAAATCCCAAGACCTAGAGTGCAAGAAAAGGGAAAGACACCCAAGGAGGAGCCACCACCACTAGGAACTACATGAGTTCCATCCAATTTTGTAATCATAGGATTTTCTTTTGTGTTGTGTCTCAATTTTGTTCTGACTCCACACTGAAACACCGTAAAAAATCGCGAGTCGGCCTCAGGCAAAGATTTGCAATTCAGGCAAGGGCGCATCTCAGCATTCCAGAGGGGGGAATAAGACAGAGCAACACCAAGAGTCGCGTAGCATCAAGTCCGCCACTTCTTGTGCAGATTCCTAATCTTTCTATGCTTTTGTTGTTTACACTATATCACACGACATAGCGTAATGACGCTTAGCGTGATGGTGTTTCAACATAGTTCGGCATCAGAAGGATGGTTACTTCAGCATAGGGAAAAGCTTAAGCAGCGTGATATGCTATTTCTTGTATATTTTTCTAAGTCTTTGGTTCAAAAATAGGTTTACGCTCTGTTATGCACGGCAGCGTAATAAGCTCCAGAATAGTCAAAAGCAAAGTCTAAGAAAATGCGACTGCTCAAT
This sequence comes from Gnetum montanum, assembly GCA_015680685.1. NCBI lineage: Eukaryota > Viridiplantae > Streptophyta > Gnetopsida > Gnetales > Gnetaceae > Gnetum > Gnetum montanum. Next base: position 1,658,659 of record MNCI01007180.1, read on the forward strand.
CATATGCTCATTACGCAATGGAGCGTATCGCAGTGTATTGCGTCGCCAAACTAGACATTATTTACGCTCCACTACGCGCGGCTGCGTAAGTGAGCGTAAAACAGCTTTAATTCCATTGTTCCCATGTTACGTTACGCTCATACACGCAACACACCGTGAATGAACGTAATGTAACCCAAGACAGTTGAAACATGCCCAACGCGCGTCTCTTCTTCACACGCACAATACGCGAACGAGCGTATTGTGCATAATCAGGAAGTTTGACGCAAAATTGGTCAAGTCAACAGGGCCCGAAACACGTGGGACACATGTCATCAGGGTTGCACCTTTTCCATGAAGCGTCGCAGCCTATAAATACCCCAGTTGACAAAGATACAAGGGTTGGCAAATCAGAGAAGCAAAGGCATTTTTCTGAGCACTAGAGCACTTATCACTTTTGGAGCAGAGATATAGAGAGCAGCGCCTTGGCAATTTTTGACAGCATCACCTTACAGCAGAAACATAGCACAGTTCGCTTTGATCACTAGTGGCAGGAGTAATCGTTCTGCTGGGAAGACTCTATTGGTCAAAAACAGTTGATCGGTAGACGTCAGAGCTTGGCCTTCCTTGCATCTCAACTTTAGCCCACGAGGTAGATCGAACTTTTGTTTGGACCGTTTTGCTTGTTGTTTTGTGCTTGCTTCACATCCAGTAATCGAGGATTCCCAGTGTAATTTCTCATACAAGATATACATTTTTCAAGTCAAAGCGCAGATCTTGAAATTACGTGCTTCTCTTATGTCAGCCTCCTTTTATCGTGTTTAGCGTTATCACCGTTGCAATCCATCTATATCGTTTTCCCCTCGTTTTACAATTCCTTAAATCAAATCATTTTCATGAAATATTCATCGGTTTACTGATTAGTAAGTCCCTGTCTGATCGACAAGACCGTTCAAGGCATCGTGGATTCATTTTTCTAGCATAGCCCTCACGCGGATCTGTGGCTAAAACTGTGTACACGGGATTTTTTTGGTATTTTCCAGCTGCCGACATTTTCCGTCGTTACACACACTACGGCATGAATCCATTCTAGCTAGTCAATAATCCCATACCTATCCACTTTGTAATCAATGGATCTTGTTCTTACTTTATCTCGAGGATGATTTTTCATTCAGTCATGGGGGTATGATGAGTCATGAATTTGCTGACAACTGCAATATCACACCCATGATAACGCACCCACGATATCGCACCTGCGATATCGCATCCGTGGTATCACAGCTGACGCAATATCACATACACGATATCACAGCCTATCTCCTCATCTATAAATAACAGGAATCAGAGGAGTCAATTAGGAGATGGCATTTTTTAGTCAATTTTTAGTTTAAGTGTTAAAGTTTAGTTCTTATTTTTCTCTCACCCCTTTTCCTCCTAGTATATGCCTGCAGTGTGGTGATTGTAATTGTACGACATCCTTTATTTGAGTGTGACATACTTAGACATGTACATGATTGGAAATAAAGATCAAGATTACTTCATCATTGTAGCATTTACTTAGTTTAATCATTTAATTAATTGTTATTTACTACCTTCCTAGTTAATCTCTCTCACCCTTAAACTCATGTTAAAACATGGAATGAGTACGACTTGATTACAAGCATTTAAGTGTGACTACTTGGTAACCCAGTAGCATACCTAGGATCTGCGCTTGGTAATCCTAGTGGTAGTCATGCACGAAGTCCAAGATGTGTATGGATAATCAAGGAATGGATGCTCATCGCACTTAGGCTAGTTTAGATTCTCTCATCCTCTCTCTCCTAGATTAGTGAATCTTACTTTCCATTGCCTTCAGGAGTAGCGTTAAATTAGAAACCACATCATACACCTCACTCTAGACTAAACCATGTGACAAAGATAATACTAGTCCAGGTGGGAAGACAACGAACTACAACCTAAGGCTAACTATCTAGATGCCACAACTAGTCCATCTACGAAGTTTGACCAGATTGCGCGTGTAACACTCATATTTGTATGGTTGAGTGTAGGGGTACCTCAACACTCATCACAAGCATTTCATGATGCCTGCACCCTGTAGAATATAGACAATGATTGGCTAAAACTTAAACTGTTCCCCCAAAGACTCATCAAGGAAGCAAAAAAGTTGGTATTGATCTTTGGAGCCAGAATCAATTAGGCAATGGAGTACGATGCTGGAAATTTTCAATGATAAATTCCAAACCTATTCCAGAGTGTTTAATCTAAGATGATAAATTCAGGGACGGAAACAAGGTGGCCATGAACCCATAGATGCAACCATGGGCATATATTACTCATTGTTACACCGATGCCCTAGTCATGGCTACTCTCAACAAGAACAACTCGACCATATCATAGATGGGCTCTGCTTTGAAATAACAAGAAAGAACCTTGGCATTTACGCTCAAGGACAACTATCTAAGTTAAGGGCCCATCAATTGCAATGCCTAATTGAGTAGGTGACCAAAGAGGAGGGGGAACTAAGAAAAAAGGAAAGTGCAGAAGAATATAATTAGGACCCTTCCATCTGAAAGAAGGAAGTCTGATTTTGTGAAGATGATGAAGAATCACCACTAGATGCAGTAGTGAACTAAAAAACCTTGCCCATACAAAAATTTGCTTCTGAAATTTTGGCCAAGGTTGACAAGACGTGGGATTCTTTGGATGAAAAATTCCAGAGTGTCTTAAAAATTGTAGAGGAATGAAAAGAGCAAAGTAATGATTGAGATCGATGTAGGAGAAGAGAAGCTAAACGTGCCTACCACAAAGGTTAAGGGAAAAGTTGCTACAATAGAACAAGTTGCAAACTTTGACACGGAGGAAGATGATGGATGTGACATATGCCAGTACCAACATCCTAAGGGGTGTTGTCCTATGGTGTCACATTTACAAGAGTCTAGGGTGTATGCATTGAATCCTTGCTTGGAAAAAAGGCAAATACCTCGAAGATTATCTTATCCAAAAGGCAATCCCAAGTAGTTCCACCAACAACAAGGATATTATCCAAGTGGAGAACCACCACAACCTTACGAGTATTACCAGTAATGGAAGCATCCACAATCATGGGGGATGCCACCTCTAAGGCAGCAGTACCCTTACCGACAGCTAGATTCTTATGGGTACTACGTTCAGCAACTAGTCTCCCTATAGGACTCTTCTAGTCACACATCTTTTCAAAATCATTACTACCCCTTGGAATACTTCTGAACTCAGTCTCCATCACCTAGGGGGAGAAACCACATCTACACTATCCTCCACCACCTTCTCCTACCATACCTACTCATCAGCCCTCAACTTATCTATCTCCTACTCCACCTATGTAGGGAAAAATACCACCACAACCATAGCAACGTAATGCTACGAGGGTTGTCAACTTACAACTGGCTTCTTAGCTGAGTGGACCAGAATTGAAACCACGGAAACACTCTTTTTTTGGCCCAATATCCCAAACATACCCTCACATTCACTTGTGGCCAGTACCTCTGAACCTCTAATCACCTCCACCATTCAACCCTTTGAGTAACCTTCAAGCCAAACACCTCCCAAAGTACAAACCATCATGCTAACACACATTGTGATGGACTGGATACAGGTAGGTCATCTTCCTCAAAAATTTACTGATCCAGGGAGTCCCATCATATACCTCCAAGTGGTAGGAAAAGATCTATGCAAAGCTCTTTTAGATTCAAGGTCAGGTATCAAATTGATTTCACATTATATGTACAAGACTTGGAACCTACCCCTATTGAAGAAAAGCAACATTTGGCTCAAGCTAGCAGACCAATCCATTACTATTCCCTTAGGATTGGTAGAAGATATTATGACCACCATTTGTGGGTGGTCCTATCCTAGTAATTTCCTAGTCATTCGTGTTGATAATTGTAAGGGGAATTTTCTGATCATAATGGGAAAAGCCTGGCTTAGCACAATGGATGCACGATTGGGACTCCAAGATCTTTCACTTGAAATTTCAAAAGAAAATCCTTTTGGAAAGATTGAGAAGAAGTGTGGCATTGCATATAGTGACTCTGATTGCAACTATGTGCAGCAACTTTGGTCTGCTAAGCAGGCATCCATTCAAGCATGTAGTTGATGTGCCAAAGAATCACAAATTCAATGATGTCTGTATATAGCAACCACTAAGTAAGGAGGCACATAGTGGCTGACTGCTGACTCTGATAGTAGCACTCTATGCACGGAATCCTCTGAGGTTCTTGTATGTGCCTATATGGAAAACATGCACGAACTAGAAAAGGTCCATCAACAAATTTTTACTATTGATGACCATGATGATTGGGGAAACCTACAGATCCCTGAAATCTTTAGATAGGAGCCCTTGGAACTAAAATCCTTACTAGCCAATCTGGAATATACATTCTTGCATAATGGAAAGCTGGTAATCATCAATGCCACTCTTGCTCCTGAACAGAAGAAGAGATTACTAAAGATGATGAACAAATGGGTGGTTACTTTTGCGTGGTCATATCCTAAACTAACAGGAGTTGATCCTAGGGTATGCCAACATCGGATCTATATTGACCCCTCCATGAAGCTATGACGACAACTGCAAAGACTTTTGAATCCCAAACTGAAGCAAATTTTCAATGATGAAATTGAAAAATTACTAAAAGTATGGTTCATTTATTCCATTGTAGATAGTGAATGGGTCAACCCACTCATTATTGTGCCAAAGAAGGATGGCAAATGGAGAGTCTATATAGATTTCCGATTACTAAATATGGCAACTTTTAAGGACCATTTCCCACTTCCGTTTGTGGATTAACTGTTGGATACCATTTCAGGCATTATTACTATAGCTTTTTGGATGGTTATAGTGGCTATAACCAAATCCAAATCGTGCCCAAAGACCAGGCCAAGACAACATTTACAAGTCCCTGGGTGACTTGTGCATATAAGAAGATGCCCTTTGGCCTATGCAATGCACCTGCAACCTTCCAACACCTCATCCTCAGCATCTTTCAACAATATATTGGCAATGGAGTAGAAGTTTTCATGGATGACTTCTCTACCTATGGAGCAACGTTTGAGTAAGCCTTGGACTACCTTGAGCAAGTTTTAAAAAGATGTGTGGAAACTAATTTATGGCTTAACTAGTAAAAGAGCCACTTGATGGTCCAAGAGGGCATTGTTTTGGGGCATCAAATTTCACAAGTAGGGATTGGTGTGGATCTTGAAAAGATCAGAATCATCCAAGGAATCACCAGTCAACCAGGCACTGTAAAAGATGTCCAATCATTCCTTGGACACATTGGTTACTATCGATGCTTCATTGAGAATTTCTCGAAGATCGCCAAGCCATTGGTGGAACTAACAAAGAAGGATGCTCTATTTTTTTGGACTATGGAATGTGAGTTTGCATTCTAAACACTAAAATAGAAACTTGTAGAGACTCTAATTCTATGGGAACTTGACTAGTCCAGACCATTTCATATCATGTCAAATGTGTCTAATTATGCATTGGGAGCTGTGATCACATAGTTAGTTGACCAAAGACATCCATATTACATCCAATGTACAAGTTGAAGCATTATGGGTGCTTAGCTTAATTACACCACCACCGAAAAGGAATTAATGGTGGTGGTGTTTGCCTTGGAAAAGTTCCAACATTATGTGCTCAGATACAAGGTGTTTGTACATACTAACCACAGTGCCATCTAGGAACAAACCAACAATGAGTCCCTGTATCATATAGTGGCTCGTGATCCTTCAGGAATTTGACCTTACTATGGTGGACAAAAAGGGAACTGAGAATATGATTTTTGACCACTTATCTCAGTTATGATGGGATACCACAAAGGAGGAGGAGCCACTTTCTGACCAATTTCTAGATGAACTCTTCTTTGTTAGAGAAATTTCCATGGAAATGCCCACAGGATCAACTTGATTTAGCAACATCCTTACCTATCTTCTAACACAAGAGTTACCAAAGGAGTGGGATCATTAGAAGAAGTAATAGTTTCTTCACAAGACCAAGCACTTCATGGGAATCAATGGACACCTTTACAAGGTGTGTGCAAATGGCTTGGTTCAATGGTGTGTCCCTAATGAGGATAAACTACACATCCTCCAAGATGCTCATGAGAGCCCTTGTGGGGGCCACTATGCTAGACAACACATGATCATTAAGATCTTTCTTGCAAGATATTACTGTCCTACACTCTTCAAAGATGCTCAATGGTTCGTTCACTCCTGTGAACGATGTCAACAAGATGGTGGGATGACAACACGAATTGAGGAACCTCAACAATGGATCTAGCAACTAGAACCCTTCGATATTTGGGGTATTGACTTCATGGGTCCTATCACACCCATGTCCAACGGGAAGGCGTATATCATCATTGTAGTAGACAACTATACCAAGTGGGTAGAGGCAGTAGCCATCACTGACTATTCCTCAACCATAGCTGCATGGTTTGTCCAATAGAAAATCGTGAATAGGTTTAGGATGTCACATGCACTCATTTCGGATAATGGCACTCACTTCATGGGCAATACTTTTTGTAAACTCATGCAACACTTGGGGGTCGAACATAAATTTACAACACCCTATCACCCCCAAGCCAATGGGCAAGTCAAAGTCACAAATAGGGAGATTACAAAGATCCTAACTAGGACCATTAGCAAATATAGGAGGGATTGAAGCACAAAACTTAATGATGCCCTCTGGGCCTATTTCTCAACATAGAAACTTCCTATCGACTACTCTCCTTATGAGTTAGTGTATAGAAAACTACCAAAACTTCCAATTCAGGTAGAACTCCAAATACTATCTACCGCTAGTGACTTGGATCTTGACTTATCACTAGCACAACGAGAACAACTCATCAATTTGAATGTGCTAGATGAGAATCGACTAGTAGCCCTATCATCAAATGAAATACACAAGGCCTATAATAAAAAACATCATGATCTTAGGATTCGAAAGGTAACATTTCAACATGGAGATAAGGTACTCTATTGGAACCTCACACATGTACTACAATGTACTAAGTTTCAAACAATGTGGGAGGGACCTTATATTGTTTTTGAAACCTTTCTATTCGGGGCCCTACTTATACACAAACCTGAGGATCCCATGAAAACATAGTTAGTCAATATGCAACAATTAAAACCCTTCCATGAACTCCACCGAACCAGTGTCACTACCCTCTCGTTGCAAAGTTAACCTTGTCCCATTTTTTGAATCTCCTTCTCCTAGCTTAGTTGTGGGGGAGATCACTATCCATGCTAAAAAACCTCTACTGGCTCCTCAATTATTTTTGAAAGTTTTTTTTTCACCTTTTTGTTTTACAACATCGTTCGTACATTTGACCATTCTTACTTACTTTTTCTTTCTTTCTTTATTTATTTCTATATGTATATACATGTTTTATACTTTTCATTAATAAGTTGTCTTATTGTCACAAGATGTATTGGTGCGATTGTTTCTCTTTATGATGGTTCGCATGTTATGGTCCACCTATTATATCTAGTTCCTGACTTAGCATTTTTGTTCTAGGAAGCCACATTACACTTTCATTTCATGTAACAGGCAATGAGTCCATTTCATCCACCCATCCACCCACTCCATGGTTTTCCTTATTTTGGAAACAAGCAATCCCTTTCCATTAAAAACAACTTTAATTAATTTGTAACTTGCGTAGTTTTCGAACTTGAGGAGGATCCAATGGTTTGAACAGGGTGTGAATTCAAGGGGAATGCAAAATTCTTCATACTTTTCTATTCCCTTATATGTGAGAGTGTCCTCACAGACTTCTTACCACTCCATATCCTCTCATAACAAGAAGTTAAATGGAAATTTGTCCTTGCATGGTGTGGTCCTCATCATTCAAAAAAAAAGGGCAAGGATGAGGATTCAAAGCACACCCCTTGGACCAAATGCATGCAAAAATGCATGGGTCTTTGCATGGTGTGGTTCCCATAAGAAAAAAAAAATAACAAACACATTAAAATTCAAAGCACACCCCTTAGACCACCTCTAATGGGCTACAAGCACTAGTTATGGGACTTGTTTTGTCCCCTCTAACTAAGGTCCTTTTTCACTTCCTATATCTCACTCATGTTGGAATGGTGGTTGTTTTGTGGGATCATTCTTGTGCCTAAAGGGATGGACTAGTCTTTGAATGTTGATGCAATGTCATTGAGCGTGGTTAGTTTTGGGTCTGGACTAAGGATGGATCTTACCAGGTCATTTAATCCCATACTTCACAAGGGGATTTCATGTGACAAAAGTTAGGAATTCCATTTCACACCCTCTTCTCTCCATCAGTTTCTTTCCATTACTCACCTCATTGCTGGTTTTATGTTTTGATTGTCTGTCATGCTTTGCTAGAACTCATAAATTCTT
>MNCI01007180.1:1667498-1721592 GCA_015680685.1 Gnetum montanum
GGGGGGAGTGAGGTCTATGATTATTATGGTTATCAAATTATTATGATTATAAAAGAATTAACACCTCTTAGGGGATAGACAAGAAAAAATAATAAAATAATTATAAATTGTAACTCATTATGTTTTATTGTTTTTTCTAACCCCTCAACTACACTCCTGGGAAGCTAACAGGATGCACATGTTAGTGTCATAGCTTGGTCAAAATGAGAAGGTGTATTATTGCTATTCTGAGCAACTTATACACATTTTAATTCATGGTTATGCTATAACTACAGATGGCACCTAAACCAAGGCATCCAAGGGGAGAAGGACCATCCCAACCAAGGGAAAAGTAACCTAAAATGGGAAGAGGACGAGGCGCATGACCTCAAGAGCATGAGGAGGGCTCACATGCAACTGGCCCCCTCCGTGAAGGATTTGACGTGGAATCTGTTCATCAAATTCTTGAAGAGGATGTTTCAGGTGAACAATTGCGAAGGGATGAGACTCCAGTGGTAGCTCCACAGCTTGAGGTCACCCTAACCCAAGCCTGTATTGATGCTATTAAGCTGAGGGAGCTACAACGAATGATCCTTTAGGAGTTAAACTTCAAACCATTTCTAGAAAATGCACAAGAAGAAGTCAAAACCCAACTACAAAATTCTCCTATGTGGCCAATCATCACCTCCAGTGGTGAATGGTACCTAGGAGAAATGTATCTCTTCTAGACAAATTGGCAATTGGCATCCAAAGTAAGAATCAAGGACATTCATGTATGTTACTCTGCAGAAGCAATTATGCAAGCTCTTGGGTTGCATGAGATTGAAGCTGATGTGGCAGAGATTCCAAAACAAGTAGACCCTAAGGTGAAGGGGGAGTGGATCAAATGGTGCTATGGGGTAGAACGTAAGGCGTTTGGCATACTAACCACCACAAAGAGGGTTTACTCAAGAATTGCGTCTTACCACCTGAATCCAATGATAAGACCTAGCAAGATCACTACCTTCTCTGCTTGTGCATGTGCCACTTTAAGAGAGAAGTTTTCCATTAACCTTCCATAGTTACTTTTCCTTGAAATTTATGAAATATTTGTTGAAAAAAACATGGAAGGTGAGCTCTACCCTTTCCCTACCTAATCAAAATGTTGTGCAAATGGGCAGGGATAGCACGTTATGCCAATGATACACTTCTTCATGCCCTAATTGCTTCATGGCGTGAGATGATGAAAGATAAGACTCTTGCCATAACAAAAATAAGGGAAGAGTAGCAACCACCTTCACTTCCTACACAAATAACAAGGTTGGATTCACATACGATCGTAGAACATATACACAAGATCTGACAATCACTCTTGAGTCAACAGGAGCAATCAGCAGGAACTGGCGATGGAGAAGGCCCTTTAGTATACCACCCTACAATGAGCCATCTTGAACAAGTGGCTTCATTGGTGAGTCTACTAAAGAGAGTAGGGATAATGTTTTCTACAACATGAACACATGTGCCTACAAGAATAGACCCCAATGTTTGAGAAGTAATGGTGTCCACCCAACAACTATTTCCTGAAATTTCAAGAAATGTCACTACTTTCTCAGTTCGCTTGGAGGATGGAGAGGGGGCGACTGTCCTAGTAATGCAACACCAAGGACAAGAAGTTGCAGCAGAAGTGGTTGTTGGCATAATCGCTATGGCCCTTAATGCACCTATGCTACCTGTACCAAATGTACATGGACTTGAAAATGTATAGACATCTGCAGGAACTCAACATAGCAGAATCAATGTAGCCCAACATGAAGAATTGTTGGACCCACTAGTGGAAACCTAGCAAACACTTCTAAATGTTTTTGACCTTTTGGATAACATCACTACAACTCAGTCAAAGCTACTCTCAGTAAGGGGCAAGTGCCTCATCTTGGATGGGCAACTTGAAGTAGCCCAGGCAGATTATCAACACTTAGCTATGGAAGTTGCCCAACTGAGGGTCCCACTTGTTAATCCAACTCTCCTCAACCATGAACTCACCAAGGATGAAGCTTTTCAATAGCTTCAAACCAAACTTTAGATGGTTGAGAATGAGCGAGAGTCAACAATCTTTGACAAGTCCTTAAGAGACACTCATCTTTACTATCTAAACAAGGACTTGGTAGAGGTTTTCTAGAAGAATGTTAGGTTGACTATAGAATTTTATTACCTATGCAATGTTGGTGTTGAAAATCAATAAATGAAAGATTTTATCCATCAACAATAGGAGGAGCTAGCTAGGGTAAACACTGATGTAAGGAGATTAGCGGCCAAAAATCGTAATCTATCCATAGAGGAAGTTCGAGCCTTGCGACAAAAATCAGCTATTGAAATCACTGCTTGGAAAAATGAGGCCCTTAAGTTTGAACAAGTAAAAAATCACTATAGAAACCAAGTGGGGTTGCTAAAAGAAGTCAATGAAAATGAAATTCAAGTCACAAAGGCTAAGATGAACCAAGCTCACCAACAGCTCAAGGAAGGTGGTGAGGTATGACAATCCATCTTTAATGGATTGAATGCCTACAACCAAGCTGAGATCCATCTCAAAGAGTTGCAGATTAAAGAAACGATGGAATACATGGAATTAGCTAATCTTCATTATGCAAACCTAGCTATGCTGATAGTTGGAAGGTTGTGGTCAGATTTGGAGAAACAAGTGGTTACCTCATATTCTTTATATGAGGGCGAGTTTCAAGTGCATAAAGAGACAAAGTAAAAGCTAGAAATAGCAAATGCAGAACTCGAAAGCAAATGTAGAACTTGAAGTTAGTTGTAGCGAAGCTCTTGTAGTTTGTTTCCATGAAAGTTAGAATATTTCCCAAGTGCCCGCAACATGAGTGAGAAGGGTGTACAACTCTTTATCTGGTCGCTAATGTACCTGAGCCCATTAGTGTGACCTGCAATAAAGACGAGCTTTTTGAACATTCCTTGCAACATTTGGATTTACTACTTAAGCATTAAAAAATTTTAATATTTTAATGTTTTAATCATTCTAAAAGCCTTTATTATTATCATTTTATGGTTACATCCCTTTTCATAGTTTATAAGAACCATAGGGATGACCATCTCGAACATATACCTGACACTTGGAAACCCATTGATGCTTGACGTTTGGTAACCCAATAGTGGTTAGGACATGCTCAATATGTGCATAGAAGATGGGACTGGTTGTTTATGCTAGGGATAGTTAAGCAACAAAGTAGAGACATCGTAAAATTATATATAGCTTTTCATTTCCTACACTAAAAGAATTAGACCTTAAAGATAAAAAGAAAATTGATAAAAATCATTTGCCTCAATCTCACTCAACCAGCACTTAAAAATATCACAAGTGAGGTTGGGAAGACAACAACTATTCTAACTAAGGTTTTGCTAGCTAGAATTCTGTGTATGTAAGTGCTTGTAGTCTACGGAATTCAACCGAGTTGCACGTGCATGTTTGTGATTCATATGGTTGGACGTAGGGGTACCTCACTGCTCATTAACACTTAACCATATAAATGAGTTAACATAATTGAGGATTGGAAAGAAAATAACTAGTAATCATATCTTTCACATCTAAGAATATAGACCACTTTAGATAAAATGTAGTATACAGAATTTGACTGAATCATGCATACTACTAGTGATTCATATGGTTGGAAGTAAAGAATGTCAAGCTTCTGTCTGGTATCATCGTAGATGCAGAACATGTTGGTTGCCATACTAGTAGACTCCGACTTCATCAGAAAATACATGAAGAAAAACCAAAAATGCCTCCATGAGCATCAAGGTCTACTTGTTTTGGGACTCAGCTACATTGGATTCCAATGCTTGCAAGGCAATGTAGGGTTGTTTTGCTAGGTGGACATGAGAAATTTATTGTTATTGCAAGTGCTAGCCTAAATTCCACTAGGTGTAGGGCACTGACCTTCAAAGATTTAGTGGTATTTGACGATTTGGTAATACAAGGGCTAAAGAACATGTCTCATGCTCTTGGCAAAGCCCAAGGAATGTATGTGAATGTAGTGCTCTTGGCTTCTAAGACCCATTTGTAGTTGATATTCTCCATAGTATTTTGGGCCCCAAAGCTCAACTGCACCACCCTACAAATCCAAGGCACAAATCACCTTTAATTAGCTAACATAGATTTATTAGTTATTAGTGGCACCAACACCTTCAGCTTTGACCATGACATTGCCTTCATCCATGCAATCACATCTAAGCTTCTTAGAATTAGGCTCTATTTTCAAAATGAATGACTGTAGTAGGGATAGAATTTCTCATACATTTCTGATAGTGGTGGAAGGCTACCTAGTTTGGTAGTCCAATTCAAGCTGGATACATGGTTTAAAGGGGCTATGCCTAGATATTAAGAACAAAAATGACAGCGATGGGATTGTCATTCAAGTGTGGCCATGCAGATAACAGAGAAACCACAAATGGACAATCAAGGGTGATGACTGCAGCAGATGAAGCATGAAAGTGTTGCATCGACGGGCCCTCATAGATATGGCCTCGTCAAAGGGCCCCTATTGATGCAGCCCCATCTATGTGATGTTTCCTTATTGATGAGGCCATATCAACGTAGCATTTGCTACGTTTATGAGGTCCTCTTGACATAGCTCCACAATAAAATCTATAAATACGTGTTCACCCATTATGTTTATGGGAGATATAGTCATAGTTGTAGTAGAGATCTTGCAGTTTTGTCATTTGAAAGTTGCAATATTTTTATAAGTGCTCACAACAAGAGTCAGAAAGTCTATGAATCTTTATTCGAGTCCTAATATACTTGAGCACACTAGTATGAATGGTAATAAAGATGAGCCTTTTGATCAAACCTTGCAACACTTAGAATATATTAATGATTTATTTCTGCATTTACCATTTTCATTAATTATGCAATTAATTAAGATAAGTAAGACTTTAATTAATTAACTAATTAATCTAAATAGATTAAACACATAAGTACAACTACTTCGAGCATAACATACAGAGCTTGGTAATCCTAGCAGCGCTTAACACTTGGTCACCCAGCAATGTTGTATGTGTTTAGGATGTGTACAAAAAGTGGGGCTAGATGCTTATGTTAGGATAGTCAGTTATTAATTAGCAATCAGATTAGTTAAATTGGTTAATAAATTGAGTTTCAACTTGTTATCAATTGTAGGTGAATAAAATATAAAATAATAAAAATCATGTTCCCCAATTACACTTAACCATATAGCTAAGCTTCACAAGTGTAGTTGGGAAGACAACAATTGTCATGATTAGATTTCACTTCCTAGAACTAGTGTACTTAGGAACTTAAGGTTTGTGAAATTTGAGTGGATTACATGTGAATTTTTGTAATTAATATGGTTGGGTGTAGGGTATACTCATCACTCATCATTGATGCCATTGTCAGGGAACTTTAGTTTGTTATGTGCACTATCTAAAACTTAGTGGAAAATTATTTAATATTGTTGGAATGAACCCTAAAGTCATATCATACATCAAAATAACTACAACAATTATAAGAAAGCACACTGCATTTCTTGTCTTTTAATACAAGATGTCTTCTTTTCATAGGAGTGATTCTCTATCCAAGTCTGACAGAGTAAATCAGCAGATTCCCTAGCAATATAGAGTGATAGATGTCCATTATAATGAGTATGTACTCAATTTTATCTTCATCCAACACTAGGATGAACTATTGCAGTGGTGAGACATGGAGGGTAACATTGTGTTGCTAACTAATTGATCCATTCCTGCGATGCTTGACCAAAATCTTATGCAGTTGAGCATCCAAGGGCTTCATGTTGAATATGTTGTGTAGGATAGTAATGCTAGGGATTATTATCCTACTGATGTACAACGTTTGATGGATCGAAAAATAGAGTAGCACTACAAGTCTACAAAGGAAAAGTGGTCCAATGATTCACCATTCTTGATGTATTGAAAAGATGGTGGGGAACCCTTCTCTCGGGGTTTTCCATATAGAGAGACTCCTCTCTTTGACTTCATTGAAGGAGGTCAAAACCACAACTTGCAATTCACAATACATAATCCTAGTTTTGGCAAGAACAAATCCCATAACAAAGGGGGATCCAAGGAAGGAAGTCATGGTAGGGATGCGGGCAAGTAGCATGATCATGATTATGGTTATGACCACCAAAGAGGGGATGGTAGGCACCATGATGATGCTATTCCTCCTTCCTCTTCACCTTCATCATCATCTTCTTCCTCTTTAGGCTTTGAATGCAACCACATACAATGCAATCATGATGGAGGTGATCAACATGTGCGAGATGATCATAGGGACCATCAGGCAAGTCAAGATCTAGGGTGTGGGAATTCAAGAGAGGCCTATCACCATGAACAAAGGGGTAGTAGAGGGCATCATAGGCACTAGGGTCATGGCTATGATGAACCTTTACTTGTTATCCAAAGTATGCTGAACATCGTAGAGGTATCAAGAATTCTGACAATGCATGTGAAAGATAGCAAGATCCAGTAATTGGATATGAACATCCCTAAGTTTAAGGGGGGATATAACTTAGATCCATAGAACCATCTTCAACCTTTTCATGATGCCTGTGCCTTCCAAAATATAGAAAATTACTAGCAAACACTTAGGTTATTTCCTAGGATACTCATTAAAGAAGCAGAAAGCTGGTACCAGTCCTTGGAGCTAGAATCAATCTATAGATGGAGTATGATGCTCAAACTATTCAATGATAATTATCAAACATACTCTTGAGTGTCCAATATAAGAAGGTAGATCTAGGGTTGGAAACAAGGAATACATGAGTCCTTGGATGTCACCATGGGCAAATATTATTCCTTATTACACTAATGCCCTGGCCATGGTTACTCTCAGTAGGAACAACTTCACCACATCATAGATGGGCTTCACTCTGAAATGAGGAGAACTCTTGGGATTTATGCCTAGGGAAGACTATCAGAATTAAGAGCCCATCAAATCCAAAGGCTAATCAAGTAGATAGAAAAAGAAGAAGGAGAGTTAAGGAAATGCGAAAGTGTAGAAGAATACAATCGAGATCCTTCCATTCACAAGAGGGACATTCAATTTTGTGACAGTGAGGAGGAATTATCACTTGATGAGGTGGTGAATTGGAAAACCTTGCTAATTCAAAAATTTACTTTTGAAATTTCAACTAAGATAGATTAGTTATGGGACTCTATGGATAGTAGATTTCAAGTTATCTTGAAAGTTGTTGAAGAGTCCAAAGAACAAAGTAGTGATCATGATCGTAGGAGGCAAAAGGAAGCTAAACATGCTAATCAAAGAGTTAAGGGCAAGATTGTTGTACTAGATGAATTTGTGGAAACTGAATTAGTTGATGATGGTGGGTGTGACATTTGTTAATATGAACATCCTAAGGGACGGTACTCCATTATGTTACACTTATAGGAGTTGGGTTATATGCATTGAATCCATGACTGACAAAAAGACAAACACCCAGAAGATTTACTTATCTCAATGAAATCCCAGGAAGTTCCATCAACAACAACAATATTATCCATGTGGAACGCCACCATAACTATACAAGTAGTATCAATAGTGGCACCAACCACAGTCATGGGGGATGCCACCACCAAGGTAGTGGTACCCTTACATGCACCTAGATCCATATGGATATTACCTTCAACAACCCCTATCTCCACATGACCCACTACTATCCTCTTGAATACTATAGAATTCATTTTCCACATTCTAGGAGGCATACCACATTTCATCCTTATCCTCCTCCTATTCCTGCACCTGTTCCTCCATCCTTAACGTAGTTACCACCTACTCCATCCATGCAAGATGAACTTTCATCCCCACTGCAGCAACACAATGCTACTAGGGCTATTAATCTATAATCAAATCTTCAACTAAGTGGTTTAGAACCTCATGCTCATAAAAAATCAATTTTCTAATCCAACAGCCCTACTAAGCCCTCATAATCTTAAGTGGCTAGTCGTGCTATTCCTACCTCATCCTCTACAAACAATTCCATCGAGAATCCTTCAAACCAAATGCTATTCAAATTACATATTATTATGCTCACTCATGTCATATTTGATTGGATCTAGGCTGGAAACCTTCTTAGGAAATTAGCTAATTCTGGGAGTCATCTTATCTATTTGCAAATTTCTAGGAATGAACCATGTAAAGCTCTTCTTGATTTGTTCGAGTATGTACCTGATTTATCATGACATGTATACTACCTAGAACCTACCACTTGTCAAGAAGAGCAATATCTGATTAGAATTGGTAGATCAGTTCAGTATTATTCCATTGGGATTGGTAAAATACATTGTGAACACTATCTGTGGTGGTCTTATCTTACCAATTTCCTAATAATCAAGGTTGAGAACTACAAAGGGGATGTTCCAATCATTATGGGAAGGGCATGGCTAAGCACTGTTGATGCAAGAATGGGCATCAGAGATCTTTTCCTAGAGATATCTAAGAAAAATGCATTTGGAAAGATCGAGAAGAAGTGAGTTCCATGCATTACGTAAAACGATATAGGATGCAGTTGTGTGCAAACACTCTAGTTCATGAAATAAGCATCTATTTCTACATGCAAGTAGTGGGCACATGAAGTAGATATTCAAAGGTGTCTATATGCAGCAACCACAAAACAAGAGTGCACCAAGTGGTTGACCATTAATTCTGAAAGTAGCACAATATGCATGGAACCTACTAAGAGCTTGACATGCACTTATGTCATAGGCATGGATGAACTAGAGTAAGTTCATCACCAACTCTCTGATAATGAAAATGATTATACTAATTGGGGAGAGTTGGAGATCCTTGAGAATTTCATACAATAGCTCATAGAGCTGAAAGATCTACCTGTTAGCCCAGAATATGCAATTTTAAAAAATGGCAAACCAGTCATACTTAATGCCAAACATGCTCCTAAGTAAAAAGCAAAATTATTGAAAGTGATCAACAGATGGCCAATAGCCTTTACTTAGTCATATCTTGAACTTCCTAAAATTAATCCATGTATATGCCAACACTACATTTATATTGATCCATCCATGAAGCCAAGGAGGCAACCACAATGATGGTTGAATCTAGACTTGAAGCAAATCTTCAAAGAGGAGATTAAGCAAGTCCTTAAGGTAGGGTTCATTGCAAATAGTGAGTGGGTCAACCAACTCATGATAGTGCCAAAGAGAGATGGTAAATGATGAGTTTGTATTGGCTTTAGGCTATTAAACATGACAATATTCAAAGATCATTTTCCATTACCAATCATTGATCAGGTGTTAGAAATCATATCTAGGCATTCTTATTACAATTTTTTGGATGGCTATAGTGGCTATAACCAAATCCAAATTGCACCAAAAGACTAGGCCAAAACAACATTCATGACTTCCTAGGGGACCTTTGCATATCACAAGATGCCTTTTGGTCTATGTAATGCTCCTAAAACTTTCCAAGATTTGGTCTTAAGCATATTTTAGTAGCAAATTAGTAGTAGAGTGAAATTCTTTATGGATGACTTCTCCACTTATGGTGCTACATTCAAGCAAGCCTTGGACTTCCTTGAGCAAGTACTCAAAAGATGTGTGAAAACAAACCTATAACTCAATTGGCAAAAGAGACATCTCATGGTCCAAGAAGGCATTGTATTAGGGCACAGAATTTCATAGGAAGGGATCAAGGTAGACCTTAAAATGATAAGGATCATCCAAGGAATTACTTGTCAACTAGAAACTATCAAAGATGCCCAATCATTCCTTGGACACACTAGCTACTACCGAATATTTATAAAGAATTTCTCTAAGATTGCGAAACCATTGGTCAAGCTAACAAAGAAAGATGCTCTCAAGTAAAAGCTCATAGAGACTCTAATTCTACGAGCACTTGACTAGTCTAGACTATTTCATATCATGATAGATACATCTAATTATGGCTTGGGAGTTGTTTTTATGTAGTTGGATGATAAGAAATGTTCGTATTTCATCTTTTGTGCAAGTCAAAGCATTGTAAGTGCATAGTTGAATTACCCCACCATAGAGAAAGAACTTATGGTGGTGGTGTATGCTCTAGAGAAGTTTAGGTACTATGTGCTTGGATACAAAGTGTTTATGCACACTAACCATAGTGTCATTCGCATCCTCATGAACAAGCCAATAGTGAGCCCACGTGTCATATGGTGGTTGGTGATCTTACAAGAATTTGATTTTATGATGGTAGATCAAAAGGGAATTGAGAATGTGGTTGCTGACCTCGATTGCGATGGAATAACAAAGAGGAGAAAAGCCCATTTTTTGATTAGTTTTTTAATGAACTTCTCTTTGTCAGGGCTATAACTGAATAATTTCCCGTTGAGCTTAAATGGTACGATGGTATTATCACCTATCTTCTCACTTAGGAGATGCCATAAGAGTTGGATCATTGAAAGAAATAACAATTTCTTCACCAGGGGAAATGCTTCATGGAGATCAATGGGCACCTCTACAAGGTGTGCATCAATGGCCTAGTTCATTGGTGTGTCCCTAATGTTGATAAATTGTGTGTTCTCTAGGATGCTCATGAGGGTCCTTGTGGGGGCCACTATGTTGGAAGATGTAGGACCATTAAAATCCTAATGGTAAGGTACTACTGATCAACACTTTTCAAGGATGCTTACTAATTTGTCTACTCTTGTGAACAATGCCAATGAGCTAGTGGAATGACTGCTTGAATAGAGGGACCTTAGTAGTGGATTCAACCACTAGAACCCTTCAACATCTAAGGCATTCATTGCATGGATCCCATCACACCCATGTTAAATGAAAAGGCATACATCATAGTCACTATTAACTATTGTATGAAATGGGTAGAAGCAGTAGTCGTCACTGATTGTACATCTTCTACTACTACTCGGTTTGTACAATAGAGTGTTGTAAATATTTTTGGTGTGCCATGTGCATTAGTTTCTTATAATGGAACCCACTTTACATGCACTACCTTTTGGAAGCTCATGAAATGCTTGGGGGTTGAGCATAAATTAACAATACCTTATCATCCCCAAGACAATGGTCAAGTTAAGGTTACAAATAGGAAAATCACTAAGATCTTAACAAAAATAGTTAGCAAATATAGGAGAGACTGGAGCACAAAACTCAACAATGCCTCTAGGCCTACCACTTAACATGAAAACTCTCTATAGGCTACTCTCTCTATAAGCTAGTATAGCGAAAATTACCAACTCTTCCTATTCAATTCAAGCTTCGCACACTGTCAACAACCTATGACCTTAACCTTGACTTAAGTCTAGCATAAAAAGAAAGATTAATGAATCTCAACCTACGAGACAAAAATTGATTAGTGGCCTTGTCATCTAACGAGTTGCATAAGGCATCAATAAAAAATGACATGAACTTAGAATAAGAAAAGAAAAATTTCAACTGAGAGATAAGGTCCTCTATTGGAACCACACACACGTACCTCAACGAACTAAGTTTCAAACATTGTGGAAAGGACCTTATATCATTTTTTAAACTTTTCCTTCTAGGGCCTTTTTAATCTATAAACTTGGTAGCCCCAACAAAAAGCAATTGGTCAAGACACAAAAAGTCAAACCTTTCCATGAGCCTAAGCAAGCCAATGCAATAAATGCCTCATTGGATGGACAACCACGCTCAATTTTTTGAATCTCCTCTTTCCAACTCATTCATGGGGGAGATGGCCATTCATGCTAATGATATACATGGCTTGTTAGTTTTTCAATATTTTGTTTTACACATTTTTATTTTTGAAAATTATTTATTTTATATCTTTTTGATTTAAAAACCTTTTTCTATTTTACACCATTTTTTTGTTTTACACCATCATTAGCACATTTAAATTTTTCTTCAATATTTTAGATTTTCTTATATATTCTACTTTATTTTATTTTAGTATGATTTTCTAATTTTTGTTAATAAATGTGCTTTGTGCCAATAGGACATAATGGTGTTGCAGTTGTTGCTAATGGTGGTTTGTACTTAATATTTTGTTTACTAATGTTTAGTTTCTATTTTTGAAATTTTGTACCGATGGCTAAGACATGGTTTCTTTTTCATGGAACAGGTAGTGAGTCCACGTCATCCACCCATCCACAAACTCTATGGTTTTTCTCATTATGGAAATTTGAGGTCCCTTTCATTAAATAAACTTTTAATAACTTTGTGACCTTGGTGATTTCTAGAATTAGGAAAGATTCAAAGGTTTTCTCAAGGTGTGACTTCAAGAGGACTCAATACTCTTTGTACTCTTCTACTTACTTGGGTGCATGATTGTTTTCATGGATTTCTTATTGTTTCATGTTGACAAAAAATAGGAAGTTAAATAAGTCTTTGCATGGTGTAGTTCTCATCCAAAAGAAAAAAAAAGAGAGAAAAAAAATAAAACAAAATAAAACAAAAAAATATATATATGATGGGAATTCAAAGCACACACCTTAGACAAATAAATGGGCTACAAGCACTAGTTATGGAACTAGAAAGACATGTTTCCCATGCTTGAAGGTCCCCTCTAACAAAGGCCCTCTCTCACTTGCTACTTCTCTTTTCTTCTTTTTAAGGAATGATGGTTGTTCTATGGGTGCGCTCTTGTGTCTCAAGGAGATGTATTAGTCTTCGAGTGATGATGCAAAGTCATTGAAAGTGGTTGGTTTTGGTTTGGACTAAGGATAGATCTTCTTAGGTCATTTAAACACAAATTCACAAGGGACTTCTTATGACCTCAATTCAAAACTCCATTTCACATTCTCCATCATCCATCCATGCTACCCATAAATCACCTCACTTCCAATTTCCATGTTCTTATTTGATGTCTTTGTCTAACGTACTTGAATTCTTTAGTAGAATCTTCTAGGTTTTGATCCTTAACTTTCATCAATCATTAATTGCTTATGGGGCCCATGAACTCCTTAGGTTGAGGTTATGTAAGGGCAAAATAGGGCATGTGCCTACTCTAAGGAGGACCCACTTGCATATCTCTTAGTTGGGATCATTAAGTACCTTATCCTTAGGTATTATTGTAATCAGAATCTTTCATGCACCCATCTTCTACATCCGACCATGTGCTTCTTTACCTATTTTTTTTAATTCACACATTATCCATCAAATTTTTGAATTTTTGAGCTTTCAAAGACCCTCTTCAATGATTTTATCATATTCTTGGCTTTTTTGGAACTTCATAGACCCCAAATTCATTCAAAACTTCCTTGTATTTTTCAAAATATTCAAGTTTGAAAATTTTGTTTATGGACCCTATAAACAAGGCCTAGTCAACAAAGCCCACATGTATACAAGGCCTCGTATACATGACCCCATCAATGTAGCATGAAAATACTATATATATGTGCATCCCCCCTTAGAAATTTTCACATTTGTGCACAAATGCCAAAGGAGTTTTTGCAATTTTTAGAGCTCAGAACCTTCCAGAGCCCATAACTTCCTAATCATTTGTCCAAATCACTCTGTTCTTTGACCCTGTAGCTCCAAAAGGTAAGCTCTTAGTTGTGGGGACCACAAATATGCCATTTTTGATATAAACATTTTCAACATCTTTCTAAATCACACAAAGGTTTAACTAAGAAATCAACATTTAAACACCAAATTATAGAAGTTAAACCCTTCCAACGAGTTTGGTGACAGTTATAATAAAAATTACTTAATAAAATACTAATAAAATAATCAATATACCATGGTCCAATTGTAGTCAAGTGTAACTAATTAATGACATAAGTTATCCAAATATTCTAAGTTACAAATTATATCTACTAATCCATGGATGTGTTGTGACTATAGATGACACCAAAAGGCACACACATGCAAGAAGGAGGACCATCTCAATCAAGGAAAAAATGGCCAAGAATAGGAAGGGACCAAGAATTATCCCATGAAGAACTGATGGCAACCCATGTCATAGGCCCTCTTAGGGAAGAGGCCAAATTGGAATCTATTTGTTAGATTCTAGAACAGGTGGCTATAATAGAACATTCCCAATGAGACAAGGCACTAGCTCAACAATAAAACCTAGAGGTGACCTTAATGGAGGCCTACCTAAACCAAATTAGATCAAGGGAGGTCCAGAAGATAGTTCTCTAGGAGTTGAACTTTGCCTATTTCTTGAAGCAAGCACCTCAAGAAATATAGGACCAACTAAAGACCTTTTCCATGTGGCCAATTATCACTTCTAGTGGGGAGTGGTATATGGGAGAGACATTCCTATTTTGGAACAATAGGTAGGCTAGTTGAATGTTCAAGATTAAGGATATTTTAGTGTTCTACGTGGGGCAAGCCATTGCAAAAGGCACTTGGGTTGCCTGAAACTTGGGTGAATCTCATTGAGATTCTAATGCAAGGGAACCCAAACATCAAAAAGAAATGGGTTCAGTGATGCTATGGTGTTGATCTTAAGAAGTACGGTGTGCTAACATTGGTAGAAAGAATCCACTACAAGATTATTACCTTTCACCTAAATCCCACAATGAGGCCTAGTAAGATCACTACCTTTTCTGCCCATGCATGTGTTGCTTTGAGTGGGAGATTCTTGGTTAACCTTCCATAGCTAATCTATCTGGAGATAGAAAAATGGTTTAAGGAGGATGAACATGGAAGGAAGGTACTCTCCTTCCAATGCTTCATCAAAAAAATATGTTGGAGGGGAGGAATAGTTTGCTACACTAATGATGTTTTTTGACAAGCTCCAATTGCTAATTGGGTAGAGATGATGAAGGATAAAACACTTGCAACAAAAATCCAAAAAGAGGAGTAGTAGCCATGACCTCCACCTACCACTTAGAAAATTATGTTGGATAATGCTACAACATTCCAACGATTGCATGAGTACCAAGAATGGCTCTTAAGTGAGTAAGAGCAACAAGTAGGCATGAGTGGTGGAGACCCATCTTTGTATTGGCTAGTGATGAGCCACCTAAATGAAGTGGCCCAAATAGTTAGCTTAATGGGGGGAGGTGGACCTATTTTCCCTACCCAATAAATGCAATTATCTATGAGGTCAAATCCTAGCACCATAAAGGTAACAATATCTTTCATAGAATAGCAACACCTCTCAGAGATTTCTGAGAACGTCGCAACCTTCTGGTTTTGTAATACTAGGGGTAAGAAACAGTAGTTGAGGTGGTTGCTAACACAATCACTAAAACCCTCAATGCACCTATAACGTCTATACCAGATGTCATTGCACTTAAAGATGTGCATATGTCTATAGGGACCATAAGTGGTAGATTAAGTGTAGCACAGTGTGAACAACTATTGGACTAAGTAGTAGGAACTAGAAAACTGCTTTTGGATGTCTTTGACCTTTCGAATAATATCACTACAACCTAGTTGGAGCTCTAGAGGCAAGGGGAAAAAATATTATATTAGAGGGGCAACTCAAAATAGCCAAGGAGTTAAATGAACACTTGGCTATAGAGGTTATTGAATTGAGAGCCCAGATTTCTAACCTTGAATTTCTCAACCTATCATTGACAAAAGATGAAGCTCTTCAATAGCTTCACACTAGGTTGAAAGGGGTTGAGGATGCAATGAAGACAGTGATGTTCTATCGATCCTTGGTAGAGGTTACCTAGCATAAAATCCAAAAGTCCTTGGATCTAACGCACTAGCAAAATGTGTCGCTGACCAAAGAAAATCATTGCCTATGAAATGTTGATGCACATAAACAATAGTTGACTGATTTTATTCATCAATAGCAAGAGCAACTAGCTACAGTAAACACTAAGTTAAGGAGATTAGTAACTGAAAATAGAAACCTCTTCATGGAGGAGGTTTGTGCCCTTCGTCAAAAGACTACA
The DNA here is from genome assembly GCA_015680685.1 of Gnetum montanum. Taxonomy (NCBI): domain Eukaryota; kingdom Viridiplantae; phylum Streptophyta; class Gnetopsida; order Gnetales; family Gnetaceae; genus Gnetum; species Gnetum montanum. The sequence continues at coordinate 1,683,287 of MNCI01007180.1, forward strand.
ATATAGGTAGCCTCTTGGAAATTAGAGGCTCTCAAATTTGAGAGAGTCAAGGATCACTACAGAGATTAAGTCATCCTATAGAAATAAGTAAATGAGAAACATATTCAAGTGGCAAAGGAAAAGATGAATGAGACCCTCTAGAAATTCCTGCATGGATGTGAATTATGGTAGCCCATCATTGATGGGATTGATCAATATAATAAAGTAAAAATTTTCCTAAGGGAGTTGTAGATAGAGGAAATGACTAAATATATGGAGCTTACCAATCTTTGGTACGTAAACCTTGCTATGTTAACTACTAGATGGACATGGTTAGAATTAGAAAAGTAAGCAGCCAACTAGTACTTGTTATACAAGGTCGAGTTCAAGCATCATAAGGACACCAAGTAAAAAATTGCAAAGGAAAATGCTAAACTTAAGGTTCTCAAGAGAAAATATACTAATTATAGATCCACTACTAAGAGCTTGGCCAAAGGAATGAATGACTACCATGAGCTACAAAATGTAGTTAAGGTGTTCAATGTCGAACGTAAATAATGCACTGCCTAGTTTGTCAATGTCAAGGAACTATTCCTAGTAATGTCTTTGGGATATCCCTATTCCAGTCCACATTGACAATGTTGTGTGGACTATGAATGATCCTATAGTAGGAAGGAGAAGATGAAGGCATTATTAGATACCTTTTACCTTCCATCGGAGGTAGCAGCCATAGTAGGATAGCCATAGCTACCTCAACCATTGCACATGCCCAAAGCTAGCAAAGGTCCTTTAGAACCTCAAGAACCTTCACTGCCTAGGACTATTTGATCTTCTTAACCATCTTCATGCCATTAAAGGATGTGTTGTCTAGTTGAGCTATCATGTCATGATGTTCAATTTTATGTTGTGAACACCACAAATGTTTGTAATGATGTTGATATGTACACTCAAGCACTCAGTTTTGTTGTCAATTTTGTTATGTTAAGAGTTAATTAATAATCCCATACCTTCCCAATTTTGTAAAGGAACTCAAGGATTTCATTCAGTCATGGGGGTATGATAAAGCATCAAAGTGTCACATCGATGGATCCTTATCGATGTGGCCCCATCTACATGGTGTTGCCCCATTGATGGGGTCACGTCAATGTAGCTTTTGTTGTGTTTATGGGGCCCTATCAACATAGCTCCATAATAAAGTTTATAAATACATGCTCACCCACAATGTTTATGGGAGATATAGTCATAGTTGTAGCAGAGCTCTTGTAGTTTGAATATTTTTCTAAGTGCTTGTAGTAGGAGTCAAAAAATGAACATATCTTTATTTAATCACTAATGTACCTAAGCACACTAGTGTGAACGGTAATAAAGATGAGCCTTTTGATCAAACCTTGTAGCACTTGGAGTAGATTCATAATCTATTTTTGCATTTATCATTTTCATTGATTATGTGATCAATTAAGAAAAGTAATAATTTAATTAATTAACTAATTAAGCTAAATAAATTAAACACATAAGTATGACGACTTTGAGCATAACATACAACACTTGGTAATCCTAGTAGCGCTTAACGCTTAGTCACCCAGCAGTGTTGTATGCATTTAGGATGTGTACAGAAAGTGGAATCAAATGCTTATGTTAAGATAGTTAGTTATTAATTAGCAATCATATTAGTTAAATTGGTTAATAAATTGAGTTTCAACTTGTTATTAATCATAGGTGAATAAGATATAAAATAATAAAAATCATGTGCCCCAATAAAATTTAACCATACAACTAAGCTTTACAAGTGTAGTTGTGAAGACAACAATCATCATGATTAAATTTCATTTGTTAGAACCAGCATACTTAGGAACTTAAGGTTTGCAAAATTTAACCAGATTGCATGTGAACACTTATAATTTGTATGGTTAGGTGTAGGATATACTCGTCGCTCATTAGCAGCATTTGATCATTGGAAAATGCAAGTTTGCTTATAGTTACAGAGCAACAACTACACCATCAGGCATGTGTAGTATCTAATTGATGTGGATTATGGTGGTGTTCAAGTAAGTAGCCCTATCATCTCTTGGCTAGCACACCTATTCCATATATTCCATGTTAATTGAAGACATAAGGATGTCTAACTTGGCATTTACACCTATTATCATGGATTGGCATCGTATAAACCTATTATTATAAGGTTTATTTTAAAACATTGTTGTACATTGTGGATCATAAATAAGATGTTCCACATTATATTGGAATATAGAATAGGAATAAGAAGAATTGGTACCCAAGAAAACCCACATCAAGTTGAAGTCCAATTCCCCTTGAAATTATTAAGTGAGGATTTTTGAGCCTTGTGGTAACTAGAAACCATTAGAGTCCATTATTGGGCTATTGAGGTTGCTACATTGTTAAAATAGCAAGGCAGAATCACAAATTAGGTGAAGTCTCCCTTGTAATCTTAATAATCTATGTATTTATGATTTCAATTTGATTTAATCATTAATTTTCATTCTTGAACTTAAGATTAGAAGTTAGGATAAAAATTCATGATTTTAATTATGAGTGACAGTCATAAGTGTGAAATTTGATTGGATTCAATTCTAATTATTTTATGTCTTGATGATCTTTTGACTTTGACACTATTTCTCCAGGGAATACGAATTGTGGGTTAGTCACAGACGAGCTGACTTCTCTACAACAAAGATAATTATTAAAGTAATCCAGCATCAAATTTTGAACAGTTCCTTAGTTCTATTTCTTCCATGTTCATGGTAGCTCTCATGAAGCTAGGGTCTTAAAACAATAGTTCTTGATTACCAAATAAAGAAGCACCTCTCTAGAAATTATTAGCCAATTGAGGCCCAGCTCAAAAAAGATCAACGCATGGAAGCATGCCATGAAGCTTTCAAGAGCAAAAGGGCCCGATATCATTTTTTTCTTAATTATAGAAGAAGGATCCAAAATTTCCATTAGGATAATCTTAACACCAACGTCCTTCTTTCAGTGAGGAAGATACAACTCATCAACAATTACGATCAACTTTGGTGAACAACCAAGGTGAGGGTAGAACTAGTTCCAAAACTAGAAGAGACCAAGGTCTTTGAATCATTTATTGAGAGAACAACCAAGGAACCAAAGGAGAAGGATGAGTCAACATCATTCTCCTAGTTACCCACCTTCATCATCCTTCTCATTGTCAAACTTTAACAAGATGGACTATGACCAAGACTGAAAGAGAAATTATTGAGCTTAAGATGGAGATGACAGAAGGCCCCATCATAGAGATGAGAGGAAAGAGCATAGATAACAACAAGAAGAGGAAGAGCATCATCATGAAAGATGACATAACAAGCCACGTCATAGGAGACATGACCATGACAAGGATCACCATGAATATAATAACTATGATGAACCACTACTTTCTATGAGAAGCATGATAAATATTTCAAAAGCACTTCATAGTCCCACCAAGCATTAAAGGGATAGTCGAATCAAACTACTTGATATGAATAACATTCCTAAGTTTGAAGGAGGGTATAATGCTAATCTGTACCATCATCTACAAGCCTTCCATGATGCCTATGCCTTATAGAATATTGAAAACAAGTGGCAGAAACTTAAATTTTCCCATAGGAAACTTATCAAATAAGTTAAAAGTTGGTACTAGTCCTTGGAGCCAAAATCTATTCATAGATAGAGTAGAATGATGAAACTATTCAATGATAAATATCAAATGTACTCTAGGTGTCTAACTTGAGAAAAAAAATTCAAGAAGGAAATAAGATAATCATAAATCCCTTAATATAGTCATGGATAGGTATTACTCTCTTTTACAGCAATGCCCAGGTCATGGTTTCTCTCAAAAGGAATAACTTCATTATGTAATAGATGGGCTTAGAAATAAAACTAGAGAGACTCTCAAGATTTATGCCTAAGGAAGATTATTAGAGATGAGGGTCCATTGAATTCAAAGACTCATTGTTTAAGTGACCAAGGAAGAAGAAGAATTTCAAAACTGAGAAAGTGTAGAAAAATATAACAAAGACCCTTCCATTCACAAATGGGAGGTACATTTCTGTGATCTTGAGAAGGAAGCACCACTAGACAAAGTAGTATAAAGGAAAATCTTGTTGATCCAAAAATATGTCATAAAAATATCAACCAAGGTGGATAAAATGTAGGACTCCTTCAATGAGAAGCTCCAAATAGCCTTAAAGATTATGGAAGAGAAAGTAGAGTAGGGGAACCGAGACAAGGACAGAAGGACAAGAAGGAATATAGGAAAGGACTACTATCAGTAGAAATGTAAGGCTACAATATCTGATGAGGTTACAAATTCAGAATTAGAGGAAGAAGAAAGTGACATTTTCTAGTATGAACATCCAAGGAATGTTGCCCTATAACGTTGCATCTACAATAATTTAGAGTCTATGCTTTGAATTCAAAATTTGCAAAAAGGCAACCACATAAGAGATTTCCTTATCCACAAGGCAATTATTAACAATGGTTTCACCAATAATAGTATTATCCAAGTGAAGCACCACCTCAACCTCAAGACCATTATCATCAATGGAAAAATCCATAGTCATGGGGGATGCCACCACCAAGGTAGCAATATCATTACCATCAACTAGACTCATATGGTTACTATGTCCAACAACATGTATCTCCTCATGGTTCTATAAGCCATGCTTCTTTCTCCCATCACTATTACCACTTTGAATCTCAAAGAACAACCACTCTATGAGCTAAATCACCTTCCACTTATTCTCTTTATTATCCATCACAACACTTTGCATCTTTCAACTCTACTCCCTTGTCACCTGAACTACCTATGCAAAGAGAAATCCCATTGCATCCTTAGAAATGCAATGCCATGAGAACTGTGAACTTACAATCAAATTATAATTCAAGTGGTTCTAAGTGTAAGCTTAGGAGAAAGGTCATTCTTTAGATCCAACAGTCCACCTAAGCCCTCATAGGCATCTATGGTTGCTAATCCTTCATAAACTATTTCAAAAATTACCACTAAGCTACCTTTAAACAAAAAATCCCAAAATGTACATACTATCATGTTAACACATGTAGTTACCAACTAAGTTAAGGTAGGACACCTTCCTAGGAAAATATTTAATCCTACTTAGAAATTTCAAGAAATGAGCCATGTAAAGCTTGACTAAACTTAGGTTCCAAAGTAAACTTAATCTCCCAAGAGATGTATAAAACTTAGAACTTACATCAATTAAAGAAATGTAATATTAGGTTAGAGCTCATTGGTCAATCCATCACTATTTCCCTGGGATTAGTGTAGGATATTAAGACCATTATTTTTCGATGATCTTATCCCTCAGATTTTCTAGTAATCCTTGTGGACAACTATAAGGGGAACTTCCTAGTTATCATGAAAAGGGCTTGGCTAAGCACAATTGATGCCAAGCTAGGGAGCAGAGACCTTTCCTTAAAAATCTCCAAGGAAAGTAACTTTGAAAAGTAGAGAAGATGAGGACTTTTTACATCATGTATAGTGATATAGGATGCCATTGTGTGTAAAACAATTTGGACCATCAAGAGCTCATCCCTCACAACATGTGATAAGTATGCTAAAACATCAAACATTCAAAAGTGTCTGTACATAATAGTCATAAAATATGAGGATACCTAATGGTTGATAACAAATGATAATTCTAGCTCAGTAATATACATGGAACTAATTGAGATCCTCACAAGTGTTTATATTGATAAGATAAATAAAATGAAGCAAATTTAAAATCAACTCTTCCATACAAAGGTAGAAATGAATTGGGAAGAGTTAAAAATCCCTAATGATTTCAAACAAAAACCCTTAAATTTAAATATTTATCAAAAACTCTGAAGTATATATTTCTTAATAGGCTATATATTTTAAAGTCATGGCCTATCACCTCAATCCAGTAATAACACCAAGTAAGGTTGCAACCTTTTTCACCTAGGCATGCGTAGCTCTAAGTGGGAAATTCCCAGCGAACTTGTAGTAGCTCATCTTCCTTGAACTTGAAAAACATTTTAAGAAGAATGAGAAGAATAGGAAGACACTTCCCTTTTCATGCCTAATCAAAAACTATACAAAAGAAGAGGTACAACTTTCTACTCAAATAATATGATTCATAGGGTTGTTTTCACATCTTGGTAAGAGACGATGAAAGATAAAGATTTGGAAAAACTTCAAGAAGAGAAGAAACCACCATCACCACACCTACACCATCAAAGATAATATCAAAATTATTTGCAATTGTAGAAAAACTAAGAAAGCTTAGGAAGCAACAACTACAACAATAGCAGGCCTCCAAAGGTGGTGGAAAATCTTCAATCTACTATCTAGCCATGAGGCACCTATACGAGATCACAATGATAATTAGCTAGTTGGACAATGAAATGGCTTTAGTGTTCTCAGCACAAAGGAACCATGCACATGTTTGCTTCAATACCAATGTGAAACAAGTTATTGTGTTCATTTTAGAATAAATAGTCCTTGAATTTTTAGGGAATGCACTAGCCTTCTCTATAATGTTGGAAGATGTTGAACAAGCAATGATCCTAGTCATGCCATATAAGGGCTAAGAGACAGTATGGAAATGGCAGCGGATCATGTTGGGAAAGCTCTAAGTGCTCCTACTACATCCATCCTTGACGTTACTACCATGGCAGATGTACAGGCATCACTAGGAACAAGGAGTGGAAGGATGAGTGCTGCATAATACAAGGACGTATTAAAATTACTAGTGGGAGCTAGGCAACCAATGCCAAAGGTCTTTGATCTCTTAGAAGATATATCAACCACATAGTCATAGCTATTAGAAAAGAGGGTTAAACTATTGATTGTCAATGCACAACTAGATAAGGCCACTGCTAACAATCAATGGTTGGATGTCAAAGTTACAGAACTTAGTGCTCATCTCTCTAACCCTACCATTCTTAGGCTAGAACTTACAATAGATGAAGCTTTCCAATAGCTTTAGAAAAAATACCAAAAGGCCAAGAATGCTAATGAAATGACAATATTTGAGGCATCATTATTAGAAGTTATGGCCAATAACACTAATCATGGCCTCTCTTAGGTTCACAAAGAAAACCTAGTGCTAACTTGTGAGAACCATTACTTGCAAAATGCTAAGCAATAGAAAAATCAAATGGTAGAGTACATTTGCCAGTAGCAAGAATAGCTTACTAAGATAAACTTGGATCTAAGGAGGTTGATTGTAGAAAAAAGAAATCTCTTGATGGAAGAGGTTCAAACCCTTCTTCAAAAGACTACAATTGAGGTCATTGCCTCAAAGAATGAAGCCCTGAAACACAAACAAGTGAAAAATCACTACAGGGACCAGCTGGAATTCTTAAAGAGATCAATGAAAAAGAAATCAAGTTTTCTACGATGAAGGTAAGTGAAGCCATCCAGTAACTCTAATAGAGAGATGATGCATGGCAACTTATGTTTGATGGACTCAACACATATACCAAGTAGATATTTTCTAGAAGGAGTTCCAAATTGAAGAGATGATCAAATATATAGAGCTTACCAACCTTCAATATGAAAACTTGGTAATGCTAACTTTGGGGAGGCCTAGGATAGAAGTAGAGAAGCAATTAGCAATCTCTGACCTCCTTTATGAGGCAGATTTCAAGCTCTACAAGGAGATGAAATAAAATTTAAAAGTGACTAACATGAAGCTTGAGATTCTCAAGAAAAAAATTACTGATCAAAGATTTATTTTTAAGAACCTTTCTAGGATAATAAGTAACTACCACAAGTTAAAGAACTTTTTCCATACATTTGACATTGAACGTAAATAATTCGTAGCCTAGTTCATGAACATGAAGGAAATTTCTTAACATTGTCATGCCTATGGGATATTCCAACACTAACACATCTATGTGAAGTAGCCTAGACTATTCATGATCCACATGGCAAAGAGAAGAAAATGAAGGCACTCTTGGATGCCTTTCAATTTTTGAAAATAGCAGTAGGACAAGCAAAGCCTTTAGTGGCATCGAGACATGGTAAAGGACCTTTTGCACCATAAGAGCCTCCACCTTCAAGCACAATGTGAAAACTTCATCTTGTTATCATTTATTTAATAGGCACCTATAATTTTTGTTTAAGTGTTCTTATTCCTTGTAAAAATTTTTAATATATACCACATGACACTTAAGAGCTAGTTAGTTAGTACCATACTTTCCCAAATTTTATAAGAAACTCAATCCCTTTTTTTCACTTGAGAACAAATGGGGGTATGAAGAAATGTCAAATAAGGTGACTACGTCAACACATGCATGTTGACACAACCTCATTGATGCATCTCAGGATGTGTTAGCACATGTGCATCAACACTAATATAGTAATTACTTATATAAGTATTCATACTAGCTACATTTATGGCACTGTTTGGTCTATACCATAGCCAGACTCTTGCAGTTTCTTACCATAAGAATTATTAAATTTTTCTCTTTGAGTGCTCATAGCAAGGATTGAATTGATTTTACAAAATTTTATTTAAGTGCAATATGTACTTGGACATAGTTGCATGAACAATAATAAAATCAAGATTTCTTCCATCCATTGTAGCCCTTGGATTAGTTTAACTTTATCTTTCAGTATTTTACTTTAAATGCAATTTACTTTCTTATAGTGAACATTTAATATTCTAATTTATAGTTAACATGAGTATGACTACTTTGAGCATAATATATCAACCCTTGGTAATCCTAATAGTGGATACTTGGTACACCTAGTAGTAAACACTTGGTAATCCAATAATGTTAGTATACTTGTAGGATATATACAGAAAGTGGGAATGGATGCTCCATATTTAGGGTAGCTTAGTTAATTAATCAATTAATTAAAATGATCCAATCTCTCTTTATTTAATAATTTTGCAAATAAATAATGCAATAAAATTATAAAAATAATTATCTTACACCTCAATCACACTTAATCATCTAAACAAGTAATCACATCTTTTATAACTAAGACTACAAGCCACTTAGGTAAAGCATAGTCCATGGAATTTGATTAGATCATGCATACATGCTAGTAATTCTTATGGTTGAGTGTAGAGAACACTAGCTACTCATCATATATTAAATTAATTTAATTATTATGGATAGTGCAAAATAGAGGGCCATATTTAAAGTAATGATAAGGTGTTTGTTTCTCAAGTTGTAAGATTTAGGTTCAAGCTTGAGTGCAACAACTCAAAAGGAGGTTAGGCTTTTAAACATCTACTAATCCTCTTAAGATCCTACCTTGTAGGATACACATCGAGCCCTTGAATGATTATCCTTATTAGCACATAATAGTTATACATTAACAAAAGCTAGTTTTATTAACTTCCCAAATAAAAAATTTAACATAATCTATAGATGTTCATCATAAACATATTCTCAATATAACACTCAACTTAGCAATTATTGTAGGTCTCCAAATGTTAATACACTATTAAGATGTATATTTAATTTTTGTAAATCACAAAACTATATTATGTTCCTCTTGTTTGTAGTATATACTACTTGGTAGAAAGAAGACCCTAATGGACTTCAAGTTAGAGGTCTTTTACCTATGTTATAAAATAGGTAATATGTTATGTTTTTCTAATCAAATATATTTTTTTAACTAATGTTGATTCTATGGTCTATGTAGAAAAAATAATCAATATGATTAGCACTTTATAATGGATAATCGTATGAATAGATACATAAACATAATAAACCTACTACCTAACCAATCATTAAAACATGTTCTTCATCATCATGAATTATGTTCTATACTATTTTTCATATTAACACACTATTATAAAGTTTAGTCCTACTTCATCTTCCTTTTCTTTTTTCTTGGATATAGAAAGTTAGCTATTAAATTCTTAATTACTTCATTAAAACATTTGGCATTTATTTATTTTCTCATCATTACTACTAGTTGAGATTTTTTTCTTCTTATTGCTTATAAGCAATTCATCCTTTCGTTAACTTAATTTCCTAGTGTACTCCACAACCTAAATGTTCATTGTTGTTGAACCCTATACTAGTGTTCTAATATTCTATCATTATTGTTACTCCTCTACAAATAGGTGAGGATTGAAAGTGATTGTTTTTACATTTACTTAGTTGAATTTCCAACTTTACCATACTCATTCCCATCAATATTCACTCTTGAATGTTGTTTAACAATAGTCTACTATAGAGTTCTAATACTAAAATGTCATACCCCATAAAATTAACTAAAATGGTTACTATGTTAGAAATTAAACAATAATAGGACAAGGACAAGATCCTCATTTCATACTTAGAATAACTTAATTATATGTAATTAACTTAGAGATAAATGCAATAATTCAAATTACATCAAAATCAATACTAAGGTTAATACATCATGTATGCCAACTTGTGATCTTTAAAAAATCTTTAATATATGCTCTTATTCAATACCCATAATTTGATACTCTACCTTATGCTACCAACACTAGAACTTGCACCATTTACATAGGACATATGCAAGAAAAGTTAAAGTTTCTTCAACATTAAAAAACAAAAATCTTGATGTCACCAAATATAGAATAGGTATTGGATAGGGCCCATAATTGCATTACACATATTAGTAATCATGCTTAAATAATCAACATGCAAATGATACAATTCCAATGATAACAAATATGTATCCAACTAAACATTAGAATAACTATAGGATTGACACTATTCCAAACAAGAAAATGAATATACTAATACCACTTGCTTATTGTGACTAATACAAGTTGCTAATACTACATTCCTAATATGATGGATAACAATGAACACAACCTACTATTAACCTATAATAATTCTAATATCCTAGCATACTAAATCTTTATATATATCTACAAAAGTTTAGGGATGATAAAATAATAAGCTAACCACTTGAGCCACCTATCATATCTATAAAAGTTAATACAAAGTTGTCTTTCAAACCTATCATCACTTCTAAACCAAAAGCTAATACACTCCTAATTACTAAGACTAACCAACAAAGATTTACCATGAAATGATCCTAACCCATAGAACACATTATGGATATAATTCTAAATACATGAAAGACTTTGCGGATCTTTAAGGCATGTGTGATTTTCTAAATCTATAGATGTTGAATCTATGAATTTGATTTTTTAAATTAAGAAATGTGTTTTGTGAAGGTAAATCCACATAGTTACTGGCGATTTACTAGATGCATCTTTTTCTTTTGATTTTTGGATTTCTAAAGATTTTGTTTAGCAAGGTGTATTTTTTCTAGATATAAGAACCTTGAACATCTCTATAGATTCAAGTACTAGAAAATTCAAGAAACTAAACATTTCTACATGCCTTTGGATAATTTTAATAAACTATACTAAAGGTATATTATCAAACTCAAAAGGAGTTGTAAGTATTATGTGCTTACCAACAATCTAAACTTATCCTTGTAAAACAAATGATATCTCATATTACAAGTAGTGTTACAATAGTTGATCTCTAGTGTTTCTCAATGTCAACCAACCAATTTATTTGCTTTATATTATACCTTACTCACCATTAAGTACACTATGCATGGATGTGTAATTTTGTTGAATATTCTTTAAAATCATTCCAGAAAATTTTCAAATATTAGTTATATAGTTTGGTTTCAAGTAAAGTAATCATGAATTCTTTAGAAGTAAAAAGTTCTCAACAACATTTAAATTAAATATACATAATGCACATAAATATTATGACTATCATAGATTGTAAATGGAATCTTAAGCTTGCAAAATTAAAGGTTGTATATCATTAAACCATCTCTTAGTTTAGTAGGTGATGAGTGGTTGAAGGTACCCCTACGCCCAACCATACAAATCATGAAGCATTCATGCATGATCTAGTTGAATTTTGCAGACTCTCTAGTTTCTAGTGCACTAGTCTTCCAGGAAGTGAACTTTGCCCTAATGGTTATTCGTTGTCTTCCCAATTACACTTGTGAAGTACAAAGGTATGGTTAAGTGTAATCGAGGCATATGATTTTTATCAATTTTTTGTTTTATGTTCTTTGTGCTTAAAGAGAGAGATGAAGTGAATTCAAAACTAATTTAATCTAACTATTTAACTAATCTCTAACTAGTCCTAACATAAGCATCTAGTCCCACTTTTCATACATGTCTTGGACCCATGTATCCACTGTTGGATTACCAAGTGTTATGCTACTGAGAATACCAAGCAATAATACTACTGGATTACCAAGTGAATACATGGTATGCTTGAAGTGGTCATACTTATGTATTTAATCTATCTAGCTTATCTCACTTAATTACTTAATTAGTTTAATTACTAGAAAACATTAGATAAACAACTGAAAGAATTAAATACATGAATGAAACATCTAAACTATCCAGAATGTTGCAAGGTTTATCAAGAAGCTCATCCTTATTTCCGTACATACTATCATGCTCAAGTACAACAATGCTCAAATAAAGATCTGTATACTCAATGACTCCTATTGCGGGCACTCGGGAAAATGTTCTATCTTTCAAATGTAAAGCCTATAAATGTTCAGCTACTATTATCAATCTAATTCCCATAAACATGGTTGGGAGCTTGTATTTATAGTTTTTGCTCTTGGGCTATGTCAACAGGGCCTTGTAGATGTAGTAGATGCTACGTTGATGTGGCCCTATCAATGGGAAAACACCGTGTAAACGAGGCCCTGTCAACGAGGGCCTGTTGACAAGGCTGCATTAATGGGGGTCCATTAATGTGACACTTTCACACTCATCATATCCCCACAATTGAATGAAAACCCATCCTCAAGTTCCTTTACAAAATTAGAAAGGTATGGGATTATTGATTGACTCTTAACAAAACAAAACAAACTAACTTGACAAAACTGAGTGCTTGTGTGTACAAATCATACATGACAAAAACTGTGGTGTTCATGACACAAAATTAAACATCATTACTTCACTACATAAAAATTGGATAGCACTTCCTCTTATGGCATGAAGGTAGTGGAGAAGATCAAATAGTCCCAAGTGATGGTGGCTCCTAAGGTTCTAAGGAACCTTTGTTGGCTTTAGGCATGTACAGTAGTTGAGATAGTTGTGGTTGTCCTGTTGTGGCTACAACCTTTGGTGGAAGGTGAAAGACATCTAGTAATGCCTTCATCTTCTCCTCCTTACTCTAGGGATCATTCATAGTCCATGCAGCATCACCAATGTGCATTGGAATGGGGACATCCCATAGATAGGGCATTATTAGGAACATCTCCTTTACATTGATAAACTAGGTAGAAAACTATTTTTGTTCAATGTCAAATGCTTTGTCTACAATTTGTAGCTCCTGGTAGTTGTTTGTTCTCCTGATTAGGTTCTCAACAATTGATCGTTGATCAGTGAATCATTCCTTAAGAACTTCAAGTTTAGCATTTTCCACTACAAACTTTTCCTTGGTGTCCTTATAATGCTTGAACTCAGCTTTGTATAGCAAGTATGAGCTAGCCACCTACTTCTGTAATTTAGATCACAATCGTCTAGTACTCAACATGGCTATATTTTCATAATGGAGATATGCAAGCTCCATGTACTTCATCATCTCCTCAATTTGCAACTCCTTCATGTGGATTTTTGCTTTGTTGTAGGCATCTATACCATTAATGATGGATTGTCATAATTCTTTTCCTTATTGGAGTTGCTAGAGGGTTCTGGTGACTTTTGCCTTGGCCAACTGGATGTGTTTTTCATTTACTTCCCTTTGTAGACCAACCTGTTCTTTGTAATGGTTCTTGTCTCTCTCAAATTTAAGAGCCTCTAATTTCCAAGTGGCTACCTTGATCATAGTTTTCTAGCAAAGAGTGCAAACTTCCTCCATGGAGAAATTTTTCCTCAATTCCATGTTTTCTTTGGCTAGTTTCTCTTGCTGTTGATGGATGAAATTAGTTAATTGTTGCTTATGCTCATTAACATTCCATAGGTGATGATTTTCTATGGTCAACTAGACATTCTCCTAGTAGGTGTGATCAAAGGCCTTCTGAATCTTGTGCTAAGTGGCCTCTACTAAGGATTGATAGAACATTATTGTCTCCATTGCACCCTCAACCTCTTTGAGTTTGATGTGAAGCTATTTCATAGCTTCATCTCTTGTTAGTGTTCGGTTGAGAAATGTGGGGTCGATAATCTAGGCTCTTGATTCAATAACCTCAGTAGCCAAGTGTTCATTTAGTTCCCTGGATGTTTTGAGTTGTCCCTCCAAGATTATGTTCTTACCCCTTGCCTCAAGCAACTTTGACTGGGTTATAGTAATGTTATTCAAAAGGTTAAAGACGTTTGGAAGCAGTTGCCTAGTTCCTACCAATCAGTCCAATAGTTCTTCATGCTATGTTGCATTTATTCTACTGCTTCTTGCAAACATTTGCACATCCTTGAGTGTAGTGACATCTAGTGCAGATGCCACAAGTGTGTTGAGCATTTTGACAGTTTGAACAATGATCACTTCTACTACTGTCTCCTACCCTTGGTGCTGCATCACCAATATAGTTGTCCCTCACCCTCCTCCAAGTGCACCAAGAAGGTCATAGTGTTCCTAGAGATTTTTGGTAGTGACTGTTATTCTACGAGAGATACTGTGACCTCTCTAGCGCTCAAATTTGACCTTGCAGGAAGTTGCATTCTTTGGGCTGAGAAAATGGATTCACCTCCACCCATTAAACTGATTGCTCAAGCCATCTCATTGAGGTAACTCATTATTGGTCTATAGACAGATGGGTCCTCGCCATTTGTGCCTGCTCATTGCTCTTGTTCACTCAAGAGTCATTCTTAGTATCCAAATAACCTTTGGATGGTTGTAGGGATGTCTAGCATAGTTTTCTGAGTGGCAAGCGGAGGTGATGGTTGCTACTCCTCTTCTTGAATAGTGGTTGTAGGCATGTTGTCGTTCATCATTTTTTCCTAGTTGGTGACCAAAATATTTTTGACAATATCATTAGTGTAATGGACTATCCCTCCCCTTTAATAGAGTTTCTTGATGAGACATGGAAAAGGGAGTGCCTTCCTTCCATGTTCATTTTCTTTAAATTGCTTCTCCTTCTTTAGATAGATCAGCTATAGAAGGTTAATCAAGAATCTCCCACTCCGAGCGATGCATGCTCAAGTAGAAAAAGTGGTGATTTTTCTTGGCTTCATCATGGGATTGAGGTGGAAGGCCACAATCTTGTAATGAATCCTCTCTATTAGTGTGAGTGTGTCAAACTCCTTGTTGTCAGTGCCATAGCATTGTTGCACCTATTCTTTCTTGCTATTGGAATCCACTTGCATTGGGATCTTAGTAAGATTTGCCCCTATTTCTGGAAACCCAAGCATTGTAGCAATGGCTTGCATTGAGTAGGAAACTAAGATGTCCTTGATTTTCATCATTGATTTGGGCTACCAGTTATTCTAGAATAAAAATGTCTCTACCATGTACCACTTCCCAGTGGAAGTGATGATTGGCCACATGGGAGAGGCCTTTAGTTGGTCTTGCACTTCTCTTGGTGCATGCTCCAAGAAAGGGCCAAAATTTAACTCCTAGAGCACTAATTTCTAGACCTTTATCAATTTACTTTGATTTAGCAAGCCTCTATCAAGGTCAACTCAAGATTTTCTTATTATGTTGGTGCATCATCTCGATGGGAGTGTTTTGTTACTGCTGTTGGTTCTAGAATTTTTTGGATAGATTCCACCTCTACCTCTTCCCTAAGAGGACCTATGGCATGGGTTGTAAATAGTTCTTCCTGGGGATGTTCTTGGCCCCTTCATGTTCTAGGCTATTTCTCCCTTGGTTGGGACGGTCCTACTTCCTACATGTGCTTCCCTTTTGGTTCTATTTGCAATCACAACACATTCATAGATTAGTACGTATAATGTGTAACTTTAAATTTTTGAATATATTTTCTTGTTAGTTAGTTAGTTACACTTTGGCTAAGGTTGGACAATGGTAGATTGATTATTTTATTAATTATTTATTGTAAATGTCACTGAAGCTTGTTGGAAAGGTTTAACTCTTGTAATTTAGTGTTTGATAGTTGATTTTTTAGTTAAACCTTTGTGGAACTTAGAAAAAATTACGAAACATTTTCTATCAAAAATGGCACATTTGTGGCCCCCACGATAAAGCGCTTACCTCCAATAGCTATAGGATCAAAAAATGGAATGATTTGGATAAACAGTTCGTAAGTTATGAGCTCTAGAATGTTTTGGGCTCTAAAAATTTGAAAAACTTCCTTAGTGTTTGTGAGAAAATGTAAAATTTTCAACATGCAGTCATGCATATATATAGAATTTTTTCCTTACGTTGATGGGGCCCCATATATGGGGCCTCATATATGGGTCTAATTCATCAATGGGTCCTTGTATACAAGGCCTCGTATATGGGTCTACTCCATTAACAAGGCCCATAATACAAGGCCCATAGGCCAAAATTTTAAAATTGAATAACTCAAAAAATCTAAGGAATTTTTCAATGAAATTGGTGTCTATGGAATTCCAGAAAAGCTAAGAATATGATGAAACCATTGAAGAGGATCTTCAAAAGCTTAAAAATTGAAAAATTTAACAGAGAATGCTTTTAATGAACAAAATTTGTAAAGGAACACATGGTTTGATGTAGAAGATGTATGTACATAGGATTCTGCTTGCAAGAATGCCTAAGGATAAGGTACTTAATGAACCCAACCAAGAGATATGCAAGTGGGTCCTCCCTATAGCAAGCACATGCCTTTCTTGCCCTTGCATAACCTCAAATTAAGAAGTCCATGGGTCCCATAGGTGATGAATGGTTGATGGAGGTTAAGAACCAAAACCCAAAAGATTCTACCTAAGAATTGAAATACATCAGACCAAGACATGAAATCAAGAACATGGAATCTAGAAGTAAGTGAGTTATGGATAGCATATATGGATGATGGAGAAGGTGGAATGGAATTCCAAACTAAGGTCATAAGAAGGCCCTTTTGGAGTTCATGTTTACAATGACCGAAGAAGATCCATCCTTAGTTTAGACCAAAACCAACCTCTTTAAGTGACTTTGCATTGCCACTCCAAGATCAATCCACCCCCTTGAGACATAAGAGTGCTCCCATAAAATAACCACCATTCCATAAAGAGAAGAAAAAAGAAGTAGGAAGTGAGAGAGGGCCTTAGTTAAAGGGGACCTTCAAGCATGGGTAACATGTTTTTCTAGTCCCATGACTAATGCTTGTAGCCCATTTATTTGTCTAAGGGATGTGCTTTGAATTTCCATCATGCAATTTTTTTTTTCTTTCTTTCTTTTTTTCTTTTTTGTATTTTTAAATGTGAACCACACCATGCAAAAACTTTATTTAACTTCTTGTTAGTGGTTGGAATGGAATGGTAAGAAGTCCATGAAAACACTTAAGCACCCAAGTAAGTAGAAGAGTACAAAGAGTATTGAGTTCCCTTGAAGTCACATCCTATTCAAACCTTTGAATCCTTTCCAATTCTAGAAACTATCAAGGTCACAAATTTATTAAAAGTTGATTTAATGAAAGGGACTTCAAACTTCCAAAACATGGAAAACCATAGTGTTTGTGAATGTGTGGATGTTGTGGATTTATTGCCTATTCCATGAAAAAGAAACCATGACTGAGTCATTGATACAAAAATTCAAAAATACAAACTAGACATTAACAAGCAAAACATAAAGCATAAACCACCATTAGTAGTAGCTACAACACCACCGTTTCTTGTTGGCAATAAAGCACTTTTATTGGCAAAAATTTGAAAATCATGCTCAAACAAAACAAGGTAAACTATATAAGAAAGTGTAAAATATTTAAGAAAGATTCAAACATACTGATGATGGTATAAAACAAAAAATAATGTAAAAATAGAAAAAATTTGAAAAATAAAAATTTGTAAAATAAATATTTCACAAAATCAAAAATGTAAAAAACAAAAAATAGAAAAATTAAGGAGCCACATAGATGATTAACATGGATGGTCATTTCCCTCACAACTAAGTTGGAAGGAGGAGATCCAAAAAAAATTGAGTGTGCTTGTTCATTCATTGAGATATTTGTTGCACTAGCTTGCTTGGGCTCATGGAAAAGTTTTACTTATTGGATGCTGACCAATTTCTTTTTATTTGGGCTCTCAGGTTTGTATATGGTCATGGCCCTAGAAGGAAAAGTTTCATTAATTATATAAGGTCCTTGCCATAATGTTTGGGATTTAGTTTTCTAACATACATGTGTGGGGTTCTAGTAGAGAACCTTATCTCCTGGTTGAAATTTTACTTTTTGTATTTTAAGGTCATGTTTTTGTTTATTGTATGCCTTGTGCACTTCATTCAAAGATAGGGCCACTAATTACTTTTTATCTAGCACATATAGGTTAATCAATCTCTCTCTTTATGCTAGGCTCAGGTTAAGGTCCAAGTTATAGGCTATTGAGAGTATATGGAGCTCAAACTGGATTGGGAGTGTTGGAAGTTTTTTGTACACTAGTTCATAGGAAGAGTAGCCAATAGGGAGTTTCCATGTTGAGTAGTAGGCCCATAGGGCATTGTTGAGTTTTGTGCTCCAATCTCTCCTATATTTGCTTATGGTCCTTGTTAGGATCTTTGTAATCTCCCTGTTAGTGACTTCTGCTTGACCATTAGCTTGGGGGTAATAAGGTGTTGTTAATTTATGTTCAACCCTCAAGCATTGCATAAGTTTTTAAAAAGTGGCACCTGTAAAATGATTTCCATTGTTAGAAATCAGTGCACGTGGCACCCCAAACCTATTTACGACATGTTTTTGTACAAATCTAGCAACAATGGATGATGTATAATCGGTGATGATTGCTACTTTTGTCCATTTGGTGTAGTAGTCAATTGCTACGATGATATACACCGTTTCATTGGACATGGGTCTGATGGGACCCATGAAGTCTATGCCCCATATGTCAAAGGGCTCCAATGGTTGAATCCACTATTGAGGATCCTCCATTTGAGCGGTCATCCCACCATCTCGTTGATAGCATTCACAAGATCAGACAAATTAGTGGGCATCCCTAAAGATTGTTAGCCAATAGTATCTTGCCATCAGGATTTTTATGGTTATGTGTCTCCCCACATAGTGGTCATTTTAAGGGCCTTCATAAGCATCTTGGAGAATGCACAATTAATCTTTATTAGGGACATACCAATGAACCAGGCCATTAGTGCACACCTTGTAGAGCTGTCTGTTGATTTCCATGAAGCACGTTGCTTGTTGAAGAAGTTGTTGTTTCTTCCTAAAGTCCAAATATTATGGCATCTCTTGAGTGATAAGGTAAGTGAGGATGCCATCATACCAATTTGGTTTAGGGTGTAGCTAGTTATTTATTACTCTTGTAAAGAGGAGTTCATATGAAAATTAATCAGAGAGTAGACTCTCCTTCTCTTTATTATCCCATCTTGACTAGAGAGGTGGTCAATGACCACAGTCTCTATCCCCTTCTGATCTACCATTGTGAGATCAAATTTCTATAAGATCATGAGCCATTGTATGATACGAGGGCTCACCGTTGGCTTATTCATTAGAAAGAAAATGGCACTGTGATCTATGTGCACAAATACTTTATAGCCAAACATGTAGTGCCTAAACTTTTTGAGAGCATACAACACTGTCATCAATTCTTTCTCAGTTGTGGTGTAATTCAATTGTGCACCCACAATGCTTTAGCTTGCATAGTGGATGTAACATAGATGTTTCTTATTATCCAATTACATAAGAACTCCCAAGGCATAATTAGATGCATCTCTCATTATATGAAATGGCCTGGACCAATTTGGTGGTCATAGAATTGGAGTCTCTACAAGCTTTTCCTTTAGTAGTTGGAATGCATGTTCACACTCCTTGGTCTAGACAAATGGACCATCTTTCTTTATAAGCTCAATCAATAGCTTTACAATCCTAAAGAAATTATCTATGAATCGCTAGTAGTAGCCAGTATGTCCAAGGAATGATTGGACATCTTTGATTGTCTCTAGCTAGAGTGTGATTCCTTGGATGATCCATATCTTTTTAGGATCTACCTCAATCCTTGCCTGAGTAATTTTGTGCCCTAGTATTATGCCTTCATGGATCATTAAATGCATATTTTCCAATTGAGCCTAAGGTTTTTTTTAACGCATCTTTTCAATACCTACTCACTATGATCCAAGGCTTGCTCAAATGTAGCCACATAGGTAGAGAAGTCATCCATGAAGACTTCTACCTCACTACCAATTTGCTATTAAAAAATGCTAAGGACTAGGCATTGAAATGTTGTAAGGGAATTGCATAGACCAAATGACATCTTACGATATGCAAAGTTCCTCAAGGACTCGTGAATGTTGTCTTGGCCTGATCCTCTAGTGCAATCTAGATCTGGTTATAGCCACGATAACCATCCAAGAAGGTATAATAGCAATGCTTGGAGATAGTGTCTAACACTTGGTTCACAAATGACAATGGAAAATGATCTTTAAATGTTACCATGTTTAACAACTTAAAGTTGTTGTAGACTTGCCACTTGCCATCTTTCTTTGGCATAATTATAAGTGGGTTGACCCCCTTACTATCCACGATGGGATAGATGAACCTTACCTTGAGGAGTTGTTCTATTTCATCCTTAACAATCTGCTACAACTTGGGATTCAATCACCTTTGCAGCTACCTTCTTGGCTTCATGGCTAGATTACTATAGATATGATACTAGCATATCTTTGGATCAATTCTAGTTAGTTCAAGATATGACCAAGCAAAGGTTGTTAGCCATTTGTTGACAAAATGCAATAGCTTATCTTTTTGTTTGGAAGAAAGATTGGCATTGAATATGATCAACTTACCATTGTTTAAAAATGCATACTCCTTGATGGCTAGTAGAGTTTCTAACTCTAGGGGCTCTTATTTGAAATTTTCAAGGATTTCTAAATCTTCCCAATAGGTATCATAATCTTCATCATTAAAGAGTTGGTGATGAACTTGCTCAAGTTCATCCATGCCTTCGACATAAGCATATGTTAGGTTCTCAGTAGGTTTCAGGCATAGTGTGTTGCTATCAAAGTCAGTTGTCAGCCATTGGGTGTCCTATTTTGTGGCTCTTGTGTACAGGCACCTTTGGATATTTGTTTCATGCACACATTGATTGCATGCTTAATGATTGTACTCTTAATGGACTAGATTTTGTACATGCAATTGCACCTGTTATCACTATATGCAATGCATGGAACATGTTTCTTCTCTAATCATTCAAATTCATTTTCCTTGGATATTTCCAAGGCAAGGTTCCTTATGCCCATTCATGCATCAACAGTGCTCAACCATGCATGTCCCATAATGACGGGAAAGTCACCTTTAAAGGTTTGTATCTTGATCACCAAAAAATTGGTAGGATATGATCATTCACAAACTATAGTCATAATGTCATCTACTAATCCCAAGGGAATAGTGATTAACTGATCTTCCAATTCTAAATGGATGTTGCTCTTCTTGAAATGTGGTAGGTTCCAAGCCTTGTGCATGTCATGGAAGATGAGATTGACACTAGAACCAAAATCGAGAAGAGCCTTGCATAGCTCATGTCCAATGATCTATAAGTAAATGGGAGGACTTCCCAAGTCAAATATTTTCATGGGAAGATTGCCAACCTTGATTCAATTGGAAACAACATGAGTTAACATCATAGTATGGATCTGAGGTGGCATTTGGTTTAAAGGATACTTGAATGTGTTTGATGTAGAGGATGAGGATGTTGGAGATATAGGGCAACCAGTCGCATTAGGTTGTGAGGGTTTGGGAGGATTGTTAGGTCAGAAAAAAAAAGATTATTTCCTAGATCAATTGTCCGAACCACTTGACTGGAAGGCTAGTTGTGAATGTACAACCCTTGTAGCATTTCATTATGGCATCTGTGGGGGGTTTTCACCCTACATGGACAAAACAAGAGGAAACTAGGTTAAGGGTAAAGGGATGTGTGTAGATGGGTGTGGAGGGTGGTATGGGTATGGGTGTTTCCCTCGAGTAGATGGTGAATGAGTTTGATGGTACTCTGTGTTGGCGACCATTTGGGACGTGATCGTCAATGAGTGTCCTCGAACAGGATTTAGGTGCTTGCTGGTCTCTGGCAACACCAAGGCCCAGATACCTCCAAATAGACTCAGTAGTTAATGTGAGTATGTGTGTGTGCTATTACAGCGTGTGGTTGTGAAAAATGAAACGATTGCATTGTGTGTAAACTATAAATGACTTTTCTTAAAAAGATTCAGCCAGCTTTGCCAAGTACTGTGAGTTGTTGAGAGTTCCTATTTTGTTCAATTGCCTAGTCTACGCGGTCCTTATAATACCTACTTGTAACAAATAAAATTTTGTTAAAACATTTGAGCACAACTCTGCGAATCTACTTCTAGTTTTCCCCACAGAAAGAGATAGTTCCATATGAAAACTAGAAATAGAGCAAGATTCGATGGAAATAGACAGAAAAAAAAGCAAATTTGTGTAGACCTTAAATACTTAAACAAGGTAAAATGATATGAGTAAACACTTCGCAATAAAGCTATCCCAAATTCAATATCTACAAATTGTTCAAACTTCCAAGGCTCAAATAAGCAATTTCTTCAAGACAATCCTACTATGCTACTAAAAATTGTTGCGTAAACTATCACGTACGAGACTCCATTTTGGCTAGATAATGGGCATCAACAATTGCATTCAATAGAACCTTCAAAAGGCTTGACAATTTCTGATTGAAATACCACGGAGATTCACTTTAAAGATAAAAAGAAGCTATTCTGGTCCCATCAAAATACCAAAGATTTTCTGAACCCTCTTGACTATTGAATCGTTCAATGGCATGACTACAAGTAGAGGCTCTCTTACAACGATCTCAATAGCATTTCCTATACATTGCACAATAACAAAATTTACTACTAAAATGCTCTTAAGGCTTTTAAACACAAGTGCTTCTATGGCAAAATTTTAACAAAAAATTTCTATCGGGCAACGAGAACAATAAGAGCAATCTAAAAATCCCAAAATTACTTGTCAAGGATGATACTATCTAAACCACTAGCTAGACAATTTAAACAAAATAGAAATAAAACATAACTCACAGGACTATGACAAAGAGGCTGAAATCCTTTCTTTAGCAAGCCATCTTACAAGCAATCGTTCACAATTTCTTCTTTACAATGCTCTTCTCAAAACCCCAAGTGTGTCTCCAAGTGAGAGCCCAAGTGCTAGCTAGTAGCCTTCCCAAAGTGTGATGTATCAAGTGTCTTCTCCCAAAGTCCATATGTGACCCCTTGACCCCTAAAGCCTTTTTATAGGTTCATAAGGTAGTTACATTGCAAAATATCTTACCTAACTTTTCTCCCAAGTAAGGAGGTTACAACTTACCCATCTAGTTAGGAGAAAGTTATATAGTTAGGAAGTTATACATAAAGTTAGGAGGAATTTATGCTAACATTAATATTTGTAAATATTATAAATTATAAATATTTTATGTAATGTGATATTACAAATATTTTATATAATATTACAAATATTTTAACATTAATATTGCAAATATTTTATGAGTAGTAACTTATATATATAATAATGTTTGAAAAATAATGTTTTAAGAATGTTTTAAGACTTGGAATAATTAAATTAATGGTAAGTTTCAGCGATAGATTAAACTGCAATTCCAGCATCAATTAAAATATCTCTTGCTCTGTGGATTCGGTTATACACCTGTCTTAGTGTGCCTTCATGTCTCCATTGCTACGTTCAGTGGACTGGTATGCGATATCGAATGCATCAGCATCGGGCATGGCTGCTGCTTCGGATTGCAGGTTTCAGAAGTGAATGACATTTGTGATTACCGCTTGAAAAAATTCGAAATGCATTCCTTGGGAAAGCCCAGGCCTGGTTGGCGAGGTCGCAGCTGGAAAATCCCTGCAACAAAGTATTGGAAGTCATGGCAATGGGCTGAAACACAGATCTGTCTTAAAACCCTACGCGATTTCATGCACCAGTCTCTGGAATGGAAATAGTTTCAGGCCTGAAACTTTACTTCTCCCACCGCTGCCGTTGCTTTCGTTACGGCCTTCCTACCCATGGATTTTCTTGCTATCTGTGCGAACCATTGCAGAAACCCCAAGGATGCGTTTGTACTTTTCAACGAGGGTTTGGGCCGTCACGTTGTGTCGAAATCTGCACCGTGATAAAATCGTGAACCTGCGAGCTGTGCCAAAACCCTAGGCCTGCGCACTGTTTCAGAATCTGTGCTGCTTCTTCAGAAAATTGAAAAGGTGCGGCGCCATGGGCCGTGATTTCGATGAGATTTTCAGAATTTTTCCCGCTGCAAAAAATGCCCTCTTAACTTTGCCAGAACCCTGTCTGCATCTGTCTCCACGAAATATCTAGTGCTTGCGTCTATGAACAGTCTTTAACGCCTAAATGTTTATTATGGCAAAGACTTTGCTGTATGCAGGAACTTCTGTCCGTTTCAGACTGCACAACTTGGAAGATTATTGCTGCTGCAGTTCTGTTTGCCTACCAGAGTCTCCTTCCCTTTTTTTTGTGAAAAAAATTTAAACATGGATTATGGATGATGGAATTCCTGCCCGTTCTAGAACAAGCCTTTAAAATTTGTGGGCAAATTTTGAAACATCATTTTAGCAAACATCCACCGATATTCTCTCGTTTTATTATTCATACAATCTGTTGATATTAATTTTTAAAATTTTCATTTCCAGTTTCGTTCTCTCATTCTTTACTAGTACCCAAATGATCAATTCCTGAACATATTTCTGACAATGAAGAATTCCTTGCTTGTCAATTCATTCATCATTGGCACTTTATCTCTTGCAATCTTCTATTCACTGTCTTTCATATGTGCATCATTATTTCCACCAATAATATTATGGTCTCCCCTAGACCCCATACCAATGGTATGAAATAACACACTTACACTCTCCCATTCTTACAATAATGTTTAAAATGAATCTTATTGTTCCATAAAATGGCTAAATGTGCCAACACTCTGGAGGGTAATAGTGATGCTGAAATGAGGCATGGCTAGCAAAACTTCGTGGAGAGATGGGTTGCTAAACATAGTACCTGTATGAATTTGGTTGTCTATAATGGCATTGTTGTCTTGGTGGTGGCATTCCCCACAACTATGGTTAGTATCATTGTTGATATTGTTCATATGGTTGTGGTGGAGCCCCACTTGGATAGTAAGCCTATTGTTGTTGGTGGAACTGCCTTGGATTGCCTTGAGGATAAAGCAATTGTCTACGTGCCTACCTCTATGCTAATCAAGGATTCAACGCATACACTATAGATTCTTGTAAGTGTGACACCACAAGGTAGTGTCCCTTAGGATGTTCATACTGACAAATGTCACAACCAACAACATCATCATCAGAGTCTATCTCCACAACTTCTTCTACTACAGCAACTTTTCCCTTTGCTCTCTAGTAGGCATGTTCAGCTTCTTTCTGCCTCCTACGGTCATGATCACTATTTCGCTCTTTCGATTCTTCAGTAATTTTCATAGCAGTTTGGAATTTTCATCCAAAGAGTCCCATAACTTATCAACCTTTGTCGAAATATCATAAACAAATTTTTGGATGGGCAAGGTTTTCATGTTCACCACTTCGTCGAGTGGTGACTCCTCATCACAAAATTGAACCTTCCTTTTCTTAATGGAAGGGTCCCTATTATATTCTTTTGCACTTTCCCTTTTCTGCAACTCATCTTCTTCTTTTACAACCTGCTCTATTAGCCTTTGTATCTGATGAGCTCTTAGTTTGGATAATCTTCCTTGGGCATAAACCCCAAGAGTTCTTTTGATTTCTGTTCTGAGCCCATCTATGATGTGGCAAAGTTGTTTCCACTGAGAATAACCATGGCCAGGGCATCAGTGTAAGAGAATAATATTTACTCCTAGTGGCATCCAAGGGTTCATGTGTTCTTTGTTTACAACCTTGGATTTGCCTTCTCAAATTGGACACTCTAGAGTACGTCTAGTATTTTTCATTAAATAGTTCCAACATAGTACTCCATCTGTGAATGGATTCTAGATCCAAGGACTGGTATCAGCCTTCTGCTTCCTTGATGAGTGTCTTGGGGAATAGCTTGAGTTTCTACTTATCATTCTTGATGTTTTGTAAGGTGTAGGCATCTTGAAAGGCTTGTAGATGTTTCTACAGATCAGAGTTATAACCCCACTTAAATATTAGGATATTGTTCATGTCTAAGCACTTGATTTGATTATCTTTCACATGTCTAGTTGGAATCTTGATTGCCTCTACAATGTTAAGCATACTTTGAGTTGCTAATAAAGGCTCATCATCATCATTATTTCATTGTTGCTGATGATGTCCTTTGTTACCCCTTTGATTATTGTGGGCATCACGATTAGTATTATGGTCCCTTTACTCACCTCCATCACAATTGTTCCTTCTGTGTCATTTTTTAGAACCAAAAGAAGAAAAAGAAAGAGATTCCAATGAAGAGGGCGAAGAGGGAGGAGGACTGCCACCATCATGATGTTTACCAATTCCCCTTTAGTTGTCATTGCCACATTCATCAGTTTTCTTATTATCTTGATGCTTATCCAAGCTCTTGCCTTGACTTCCATCTTTCCCTGAACCTGGACTATTGATAGTAGATCATAGATTTAGAGCCACACCTCCATCACCAGTAATGAGGGGTGGAGAATTCTCATGTTGAGAGCCCTCAAAGGTAGGTCTTCATTGTCATCTTGATTTAGCAAGAATAAGGGATTGGCGAACCATTTTCCCTTCACATCCTCATGATGCTTCTCCTGGTGTTGGTCTTGCCTACATTGTGTTTCAATGGGACGGTAGTCCTGAGTGTCATAACCATTCACAACATATTCCTCTTGAAGATTCAAGATGCCTAACTTCTTCAGAGTTTGAAGTAGCATCCCAGGCATAGATCAGTATTTGCAGGCCCATCCATGGGGCCACATTAACGAGGGCTATCAACACGACACTTTGACGCTCATTAGTAGGCAAAAATATTGTGCAAAGAAATTTACTTTTATACATCAACCAAGTAAAAAACATCTTTCTTTAATGGTAATTTCAATTTACATCACTATCAGTCACATCTATTACAATGACAATTACAAAAGCTACTAGATCTAGGAAGTACTTTGTCTCTAACCTTAAATCCTAACTACACTCAACTTGTTGGAGTGGATAAGGTTTATATAACCTCTTAATCCACAATTTCATAAAAAAAAAAAAAAAAATCACCAAACCTAAAAAAGCTCACACAACACTCCAAAGAACTCTCACACAATTTACTATCCTGTATCCTTAAAAGAAGTAATACTCTCTCAAGTCTCAAAGTGAGAAGGATGGACACATTGCATTTTTAATAAGATGTATTACGTCTCATAGCTTCCTTAACCTCAATGGAGTAAACCTTGGAAGGAGAAGAAATGTCGCTGATATGCGAGGAAAACAGGACAAGGCTATTTGGCCTAGAATGATAAAGACGTTCAAGAGAGTCCGGCATAGAAGGCAGTTCATCAGAAATCTGTATTGAGCCTTCTAGAACCTGCAACACATGTTTCATGGAAGGCCTCTGGTCCTCACAGTCCTGAACACACCACAGTGCCATAACACATACCCTAGTCACTTCCTCCTCATCAGCCTTTCCAAGCAACCTCTGATCCAACACTTTAATGGCATTTCCTCTACTAATTTGCTCTGCTGCCCAAGTAGGAAAAAAGAACAAAGGATCTCCACTCTCTTGGGAAAAATCGTGAGAGCCATGGTTTCTGTGACCTGAAACAATCTCAAGAAGCATCATGCCAAAGCTGTAGACATCAACCTTCGGAGTAATTGGATCCCCTGATAACCACTCTGGAGCAAGGTAGCCTCTAGTTCCTCTCATGGTGGTCACAACTCTGCTCTGCTCCCTACTTACAACCTTGGCCATGCCAAAATCTGCGATTTTTGGGGAAAAATCAGAATCCAGAAGTATGTTTTCTGGTTTTATGTCACAATGGATTATCCTCTCCCTGCATTGTTCATGAAAATACAAAATTCCTCTTGCAATCCCCAGTATTGTGGAGAACCTGGTGTTCCAGTTCAAGAACATGCCATACTTTGGGTGCTGGGGATTGAACAAGATTGAGGCCAGGGATCCATTGGGCATGAATTCATACACCAGGAGAAGCAAATTTCTTTTGGGTTCTACACAGAAGCCAAGAAGCCTTACAACGTTCATGTGATGGATGCTTCCTATGGTTTCTACCTCCATTCGGAACTGTTTCTCACTTTGATTTGATCTGTAACCTTCCAACATCTTCACTGCAATTGGAGTATTGTGCGAGAGGAAGCCTTTGAAGACTAAGCCGAAACCTCCTTCTCCAAGCTGGTCTGAGAAATTCGTGGTGACTGCCTGCAAATACTTGTACGAATAGATTACAAGAGACCCTGGCCCAGAAGATTTGTTCTTCTTCTGGCGTCTCTTCATCCATACTATAATCAGCACAACTATGAAGCATATAGCAATAAGTACAGAACCCACAATTCCTGCAATAGTACCAACAGGTATCTGAGTCATTTTTGATGAATGCTTTGGCAGATCCTTGGGATTGATCCTTACAAAAACACTAAAATCCGAAGAGGAGTTTTGGAGATTAAACAGATCAGAGTGCCAGACATAACAGGATCCATTTTGGCGAAACCCATATGCTGTGCATGAGCAGTTTTTCAGGCAATGTTTTCGACAGAGATCCTCTGACAAACCCCCCTCTTGCTCCTGTAGAACCCTAGACCCTGCAGTAAGCATGAACGTTTCTTGAACTTGAAGCTTCAAGAAACCATCAGATCCTTTGGGACAGTTCAATGGTGTCTTTCTTTTGCATCCCTGGGACCAGTCCTGAGAATTCCAGTGGTCAGGCTGCCTGGGCTCAAAACCCTGCAAGCAACTGCAGGACTGTGAGTTCAAATTGTTGCAGTAGCCATAGGCACCACACAGTCCAAAGGCATCACACACACTCAATGGCTGAAAACAGAAAGTTTTCCACTGGTGGTTGCTTCCTAGATAAGATATTCGGGATGTTCCTGTGGTCTGCAACACAGATCTGACGATTGCTGTGGCTGGATTTGCAGAGTATGTGTAATACTTGCCTCCATCGTTGTGAGTTAATTGAACTATGAGAGACAGTTGCTCTCCCATTTTGATGACATTTGTGTCTTTCTCAGAAGGGCCACTGTCCCAGTACTTTACAGAATTGTTCCACAACATTATCGTGTTAGAAGTGTTTGTTGATGGATCTAATTCGAGACTGTAAAGTCCTGTGCCTGGATTAGTTGGGCTTCTCCAAGAGGTGAGCCTGATGTTCATCCTCAACTTCATGCCTGCCATCCATGTGTTCCCTGGCTCTGCAAAGCTCTCCCACAAAATCTGTGTTCTGTTTTTTTCTCCTCTCAACACCAAGTTCCCTGGATGCGAAAAGTTATTACCTCATACAACAAGAACTGCAGAATAAAAACATATGATATCTTGCAAAGCTCAACTTTTTTAAAAAAATAATATGATTCAAGCACAGAAGTAACAACTTGAATAAGTACTGACATATCTAACTCTTTGTAAGTTATAAGCATAATATTGTTTCGAGTACTGGGTATAAGAATTCTATAAAAGTTTTATGTTTGGCAACTTACCATCTTCTTGCATGACAGCCTGAGAAGCCTTTTTGACGATGCTGTTGTTACTATTCCAGACAACAGTTTCTTTATAGGAGAGCTGAAGAAATCCCTCCTCTGTGATATTGAAAACAGCTGATGCAGAATCAGGCAGAGGTTTATCTCTGTTTGCAACCCAGATGACAGTAAATTCAGGAACAGATGTATAGCTTATGCCCAAATACCATCTATCTATGTTGTTGGTGCTGTATTTGAAGAATCCTAATTTGAAGGTGCCATCGTGGGATGTTCTGTTCTGATTTCCTGTAAGTGATTCACCAAGTTTGAGGCTGTTGCTGGAACCCCAACAAGGATTCAGAAGCAGCAAAATGATGAAAACCAGGTCAACAGACACCAAACAGACTCCCATAGTGACGCAGCGGATCGAAATCCAAGACACAACACATGACAGAACTTGAGTTCTTAGTCCCTCCCACTGATATTGTGCAGAAAGAAAGCCGTGAACCACACGATTGGTGATGACTGATTGCATGCTCGGTTCAACTATATTCCACTAACTGAGGACCGCCTGTTTCTTTCTTTAGTGTCCGTTTGATCATACCCATTTTCCACGACCTTGACCCGCTTGACCCGCTGTTTCTTTCTTTCTTTAGTGTCCCACCAATTTAGCTTTTCTTAATTTCTTAATATATCAGTTTTCGTGGCATGCACCTTGGATGAAGTGTGTATTATAGGTGGCTAGGACACTCATCTCTCAACTAGGATTTAGGAGGCTGTGGGTTCCATTCTTGCCGGGGATTTGGGAGGCTGTGGGTTCCATTCTTGCCAGGGATTGTAGGTATACTCTTGGTGAGGTTCAAGGGCTTTTTAACCTTATGAGGGCTTTGAATGCCATTAACCGTA
Source organism: Gnetum montanum (assembly GCA_015680685.1). Taxonomy (NCBI): domain Eukaryota; kingdom Viridiplantae; phylum Streptophyta; class Gnetopsida; order Gnetales; family Gnetaceae; genus Gnetum; species Gnetum montanum. The sequence continues at coordinate 1,713,848 of MNCI01007180.1, forward strand.
CATAGATGCTATTGATTAGATTCAAAGGGTTTGGTCAATAGTGATAGAAGGGGAAAAAAAACCCATAGATGCTTTAAATACCATTTTTAGATATTGTTGATTAGGTTTGATTGAAAGTCGTAGAAGGGGGAAAACCCATTGAATGTCATTAACCATACATGGATACTATTGATTAGGTTTACTAATGTAGCAATAGTGGTAGAAGGGGGAAAAATTTATTGGATACCATGAGCAATACATAGATACCCTTGATTAGGTTCAAGGGCTTTAAATGCTATTAATAAATGTTGTTGATTAGGTTGAGTAATATAGCGAAAGTGGTAGATGGGAAAAGTGAAACTGGTATTAGAATTAACGAAATCAATTGGTTAAAGGAATATTAATTTTACATCATACTAGAAGTTTCCTTTTAAGTAAATTCAATAAAGTGCAATTATCATAAGAAATAAAGTATAATATTTATTTTAGTTTGTATTTGTTGTTTTTGAAAAGTTTTACATTACAATATAACTAGTTATGTTTTTTTTTATTTTAAATGTTTTATATACTGCATAGAATTATGTGGTTATATACTGCATAGAGTTATGTCGCTGCTGCTTATTTTGGAATCAAACAGACAGATTCCACTTTAGGCTCCTCCATAAGAGGTCCCGTAGCATGGGTTGCTACTTGTTCTTCTTAGGCTTACTCTTAGACCCTTCCTATTCATGGTCTTTTGTCTTGCGGCTATGATGGTCCTCCTTCCTGTGTATGCTTCCCCTTTGGTGCCATCTATGGTCATAACACATCCAAGAATTAGTATATATAATGTGTAACTTTTAATGTTTTGATACCTCATCTTGTTAGTTAGTTACACCTAGGCTAAGGTTGGATCATGGTAGATTGGTTATTTTATTATTATCTAATTAATTTTTAAGTTCAAAGTGTTACCAAAGCTAGTTTAAAGAATTTAAATTTTGCAAATTGATGTTTTCATGTTGATTTCTTTGTTAAACCTTTGTGGGAATTAGCACATTTGGAAAAATTTTCTGTCAAAAACTTTAGATTTGTTGCCCCCACAACTAAGAGTTTACCTATGGTAGCTACAAGGTAAAAGAATGAAGTGATTTGGACAAATAGTTAGGAAGATATGACTTTTGGAAGATTCTAGGCTTTGAAAATTGCAAAAACTCCTTTGATGTTTGAAACGAAATGTGAAAAATTCAAAGTATGGGTGCGTATATATAGACTATTTTTGTGCTACATCGATGGGGTCCCATATACGAGGTCTCATATATGTAGGGGGTTCATCAACAAGGTCTCATAAATGGGGTCTCATATACATAGAGGGCCTGTCAATGGGGTCCCATAAATGGGGTCTTGTATACGTAGGGGGTCCATTGACAAGTACCTATTTACAAAGGGTGTAAGCAAAATTTTTCAACTTGAATTTCTCATAAAACACACAGATTTTTCTGATGAAAGTAAGGTCTATGAAGTCTCAGAAAAGCCAAGAACTTGATAGAATCATCAAAGATAGTTGTTGAAAACTCAAAAATTGAAAAATTGAATGGAGAATGTGTTCATTTAAGAAATTGCCCTAAGGAGTGCACAATTGGATGCATTCGATTAGGTGCAAAGGTTTGAATTGCAGAAATGTCTAAGGATGAGGTACTTAACTAACCCAACCAAGAGATATGCAAGTGGGTCCTTCTCATAGTAGGCACATGCCCTTTTTGCCTTTGCATAACCTCAACCTAAGGAGTCAATGGGTTCCATAGGTGATTAATGGTTATGAAAGTTAAGGATCAAAACCTAGAAGAATCTACCTAAGAATTTAGGCATGTCAAACCAAGACATTGAACAAGGACATGGATACTGATAGTGAGGTGAGTCATGGAAAGCATAGATGGATGAGAGAGAAAGTGGAATGAAGTTTCCGATTCAAGTCACATGAAGTGCCTCATGAATTTTGTGGTTAAATGACCTAATAAAATCCATCCTTAGTTAAGACTAAAACCAACCGCATTTAATGACTTTTCATTGCCACTTTAAGACTGATCCACCCCCTTGAGATGCACGAGTGCTCCCATAGATCAAACACCATTCCTTATAGAGAGAAAAAGAGAAGTAAGAAGTGAGGAAGGGCCTCCATTAGAGAGGACCTTCAGGCATGGATAACATGTCTTTCTAGTCCCATAACCAATGCTTGTAGCTCATTATTTAGTCAAAGGGATGTGCTTTGAATTCCATCATTTTTTCAATTTTTTCATCATTTTTTTATCATTTTTTTGGTTTTTGCTTTTTTTTTAGATGGGAACCACTCCATGCAAAGACTTATTCAACTTCTTGTTATTGGTTAACAAGAAATGATCAGAAATCCATGAAAACACTCATGCACCTAAGTAAGTAGAAGGGCACAGAGAGTATTAAGTCCTCTTAAAGTCACACCTTGTTCAAACCCTTGAGTCCTTTCCAAGTGTGGAAACTACCAAGGTCACAAGTTCATTTTAAATTTTTACTTAATCAAAAGAAACCTTCATACTTTCAAAACAAGGAAAACCATAGAGTTTGTGGATCGGTGGATGTCATGGGCTCACTGCCTATTCCATGAAAAAGAAACTATGTCTTAGTTATCAGTACCAAAATTCAAAAATAGAAACTAGACATTAACAATCAAAAACAAGAAGTACAAACCACCATTAACAACAACTATAGCACCACTATGTCCTATTGGCACAAAATACTTTATTAGCAGAAATTTAGAAAATCATACCCAAAATAAAGGAATTATACAAAAAAGTGTAAAATATTCAAGAAAAATTAAAGGTACCAATAATGGTGTAAAACAAAAAATGGTGTAAAATAGGAAAAAAGTATAAAACAAAAAGGTCTAAAATAAACAAAGTGTAAAACAAAAATGTGTAAAATGAAACAAAAAAATTAAAGAAACTAAGGAGCCACATAAATGGTAAGCATGGATGACCATCTCCTCCATGACTAAGTTGGAAGGAAAAGATTCAAAAGATTGAGCAAGGTTATCCATTTGATGAGGTATTCGTTGCACTACCTTGCTTGGGCTCATGGAAAGGTTTTAGTTGTTGAATGTTGACCAACTATTTTTTTTTCAAGCTCTCAAGTTTGTAAATTAATATGGCCCTAGAAGAAAAAGTTTCATCAATTATATAAGGTCCCTCTCACAATGTTTGAAATTTTGTTCATTGTGGAACATGTGTGGGATTCTAGTAGACGACCTTATCTCCAAGTTGAAATTTGACTTTTCTTATTCTTAGGTCATGTTGCTACTTGTTGAATGCCTTGTGAACTTCATTCAAGGATAGGACCACTAATCAATTTTCATCTAGCATGTTAAGGTTGACCAATTGTTCTTTTTATGCTAGACTCATGTCAAGATCTAGGCCATAGGCTACTAATAGTGTATAGAGTTCAGATTGAGTAGGAAGTGTTGGTAGTTTCTTATACACTAACTCATAGGAAGAGTAGCCTACAGGGAGTTTCCATTTTGAGTGGTAGGCCCAGAGGGCACCATTGAGTTTTGTGCTCGAGTCTCTCCTATATTTGCTAGTAGTTCTCTTTAAGATCTTTGTAATCTCCCTATTAGTAACCTTTACTTAACCATTGGTTTGAGGGTGGTAGGGTGTTGTTAATTTATGTTCAACCCCTAAGTGTTGCATGAGCTTGCAAAAAGTGATGCATATGAAATGGCTTTCATTATCAAAAATTAGTGCACATGGCACCCCAAACTTGTTTGCAATGTGTTGAAAAAAAATGAGTAGTAGTGAATGATGTACAATCAACAACAGCTACTGCTTCTATCCATTTAGCACAATAGTCAATGATAATGATAATATATGCCTTTCCATTGGACACAGATGTGATGGGATGCATGAAGTCTATGCCCCATGTGTCAAAGGGTTCCAGTGGATAGATACACTATTGAGGTTCCTCCATTCACATGGTCCCACCATCTTGTTGATAGCATTCACAAGATTAGATAAATTGGTGCACATCCTTGAAGATTATTGGCCAATAGTACCCTGTGATTAGGATTTTAATGGTTGTGCATCTCCCTACATAGTGGCCTCCGCAGGGGCCCTCATGAGAATCTTGGAGAACATGCAATTAATTAGTATTAGGGACACACCAACAAACCAAGCCATTGGCACACACCCTATAAAGGTATCCATTAATTTCCATGAAGTGCTTGGCCTAATGAAGAAATTTTTATTTCTTCCTATGATCCAAATCTTGTGGCATCTCCTGAGTGAAAAGATAAGTGAGGATGCCATCATACCATTTTGGTTCTACAAGCACTTTGTCATTAATTACTTCGGCAAAGAGGAGTTCATCAAGGAATTGATTAGAGAGTTCACTCTCCTCCTCTTTGTTATCTCATCTTAATCAAGAGAGATGGTTGATGACCACATTCTTAGTCCCCTTTCGATCTACCATCATAAGATTGAATTCCTGCAAGATCACCAACCACCATATGACATGGGGACTCACTGTTGGCTTGTTTATCAAGAAGTGAATGGCACTATGGTCAGTGTGTACAAACACTTTGTACCTAAGCACATAGTACTTGAACTTTTTCAAAACATACACCAGTGCCATCAATTCCTTCTCTATTGTGGTGTAATTGATCTATGCAACCACAATGCTTTGGCTTGCACAATTAATGTAATATGGATGTTTCTGATCATCCAATTACATCAGCATGGCTCTCAAAGCATAATTTGATGCATTTGTCATGATATGAAGTGGCCTAAACCAGTCTAGTGCTTATAGAATTGGAGTTTCTACAAGTTTCCCCTTTAACTATTAGAATGCATTTTCACATTCTTTAGTCCAAAAAAATGGAGCATCTTTCTTTATTAGCTCAAAAAATAGTTTTGCCATCTTAGAGAAATTCTATATGAATCACCAGTAGTAACCAATGTGCCCAAGGAATGACCAAACATCTTTAACTCTTTATGGTTGATAGGTTATTCCTTGGATGACCCTTATCTTTTCAGGGTCTACCTTGATCCCTGCTTATGAGATTCTATGCCCCAAGACTATGTCCTCTTGGATCATTAGATGGCTCTTTTTCCAATTGAGCTATAGGTTTGTCTCCACACATATTTTTAATGCTTGCTCAAGGTAATCCAATGTTTGCTCGAATGTAGTGCCATAAGTGGAAAAGCCATCCATGAAGACTTCCACCCCACTACCAATTTTTTGCTAAAAGATGCTCAAGACCAAGTGTTGAAATGTAGCAGGAGCATTGCATAGACCAAAAGGAATTTTCTAATATGCAAAAGTGCCCTAGGAACTTGTGAATGTGATTTTGGCCCAATCCTTTAGTGTAATCTGAATTTTGTTATAGCCACTACAACCATTGGGAAAGCTATAATAGCAACAGAAAATGATCTTTGAATGTGGCCATGTTCAATAGCTTGAAATCAATACAAACCAACCACTTACCACCTTTGTTTAACACAATCACAAGTGGGCTGACCTACTCACTATCCACAATAGGATAGATGAACCCTATTGATGAGTGGCGAGGTACCCCTACACTCAACCATACAAAACGAGCGTGGCACGCGCGATCCGGTCGAACTCCATAGACTAAATGCCTAAACTCCACAAGGAACACTTGGGGTTAATTGTTCGTTGTCTTCCCAGGCTTGCTTGTATGTGTCACGGTGTATGGTTAAGCAAGTCTGAGGTATATGATTTTTTTGGTATTTTTCGGTTTATCTCCTATGCTAAATGGTGAAGGGTTGAGAAACTAAACTAACTCTAACTACAGCACCAAGTCCTAGCATCAGCATCCGTTCCCACTTGCCATACACACCCTAAACTATGCAACTGTGGCTACCAAACGTTAATCGTTACTGGGATTACCACACGTAACGCATGTGCTTGAAGCGGTTGTACTGAGGCACTTAACTAATCTAAGTGTGACAAGTAGCCGATTCCTTGACTAGCCGTACACATCTGTAGATGCTCATAATCAAGTCATACTTGTCCCATTTTCTAGAAGGAAAGGGTGAGAGAAACTAATCGCGATGAGTAGCCAATTCCTTGGCTAGCTGTACACGTTCGTCAACGCTCGTAACCAAGTCGTACTCATGCCACGTTACTAGGAAAGTAGTAAATAACATTAATTAAACCTATCCATGCACTATAAGATTTATCCACAAAGCTCGTCTTTATTTCCATACACAACTTGCGTTCAGGTACAAAGCTACTCGAATAAAGAATCGTTCACTTGGGGGACTCCTACTGCGGGCATATGGAAAATATTCTATCTCTGGGGTGATCAATCCGCCAGAGCTTCACTACTTTACGCCTATCTATGGGAAATGAGGGAAGTGCCGCCTCTTATTTATAGATTTGGCAGCGGACCGCGATATCGTGACTTGTGCAATCCGCGTCTCATCATACCCCCATGACTGAATGAAAACTCGTCCTTGAGTTCCTTACAATGATATCATGTAGGTATGGGATTATTGAGGGGAATGGAACTAATGGAATGACATGTGAACGGTTCATTATTACAAGACTTTGACAAGACTAGTGTTCATGACAACAAGGGTGAACACCTTATTATAATGACATCAGGCCACATTTGGCAGCTGAGAGAAAAGAGGAGAGAGAATAGAAGAGAAGAAGAGATAAGAGTCTTGCTACTGCCAACGCCTAGATTGCGCCTTCCATTGTCCATTCGTAAGCGCATTATCCATTCTACTCCTTGCATAGCTACTTCAATGCGGCTCCATTCCAAGTGTTTGCTCCATATCCATTCCATTGTTGTATGATTGCCATCTGCACACACAACACAATCATATATTAGCAAGGGTAATTGAATCATTAAGTAAATAATACCTTACTTCGGTGTAAACTCATTAGCTAGGTTGTGGTATGGCTGATATGGATTTGGGAAGATGGTACTGATGACTACCGAAGGTGTAGGGGTTAGGAAGAGAAACAAAAAAATTTGGGGCTTAGGAGAAAAATCGAAAAAGCAAGCCCCATACCCCCATGACTAATCGCGAACCTCTGGTAGTGTTAGAATGGAAAAAGAAAAGGAGTAAGAAAGATAGGTAAAAAAGGGACAACTATGGCATCAGTGAAGTGGATGTCAAGATGGCAATGAACAAAAATAAAATTAATTGCAAAATGTTAATGAAAAGAAGTTAACTAATGTTCCAAATAGGAGTGTCAATGGGTCCTCCCCAAAGCAGGCTCATGCCCGTTAATGCCTTGACAAGACCACATTCAAAGAGTCCGTAGGCTCTGGGAATGTCCTTTGGAACAAGAGTTAAAGTCTTAACCGCAAGAATTTACCAAAAAGAAAACAATGCATCAAAAAAAATATATACACTAATGATACAACCGGCAATGAGGTGAACAATGGAGAGAAGGATGGAAAGAAGAGGAGCGGAATGGAATCCCAAGGACAAGGTGGTGTATAGCCCCTTGTGTGTTTTATGATTAATGTGACTTGGCAAATCTCATTCCAACTTTGGCTCAAACCAACCACTTCTAGTAACTTCGCATCAATGCATTCAGTTAAACCACCCACGTGGATAACAAGGATGCATCTTCAAAGAGCCACCACCATTCCGATGAAACAAAGGAGAGAATGGGAAGCAAGAAAGGCCTTAGTTAGAAGGAACACTTTTGGTTCCATAACCAGTGCTTGTAGCCCCAAAGTTATTCTGTCTAAGGGGTGTGCTTTGAATCCTCACTTT
>MNCI01007180.1:1726382-1736981 GCA_015680685.1 Gnetum montanum
TCTAGGAGGAAAGGATGAGAGAAACTGATCGCGATGAGTAGCCGATTCCTTGGCTAGCTGTACACGTTCGTCAACGCTCGTAACCAAGTCATACTCATGCCGCGTTACTAGGAAAGCAGTAAATAACATTAATTAAACCTATCCATGCACTGCAAGGTTTATCCACAAAGCTCGTCTTTATTACCATACACAACTTGCGTTCAGGTACAAAGCTGCTCGAATAAAGAACCGTTCACTTGGGGGACTCCTACTGCGGGCACATGGAAAATATTCTATCTCTGGGGTGATCAATCCACCAGAGCTTCGCTACTTTACGCCTATCTATGGGAAATGAGGGGAGTGCTGCCTCTTATTTATAGATTTGGCGGTAGATCGTGATATCGTGTACCCGATATCGCAGGGAAGGACGCGATATCGCGGCTTGTGCAATCCGCATCTCATCACCTACCTTGAGGAGTTGTTCTATATTCTCCTTAATAATTTGCTTTAATTTGAGATTCAACCGTCACTATTGATGCTTTCTTGGCTTTATGGTCAGATCAATATAGATACGGTGTTGGAATATCTGTGGATCAATCACAAAAGTTTAGGATATGACCAAGCAAAGGCTATTAGCCATCTTTTAACCACTTTCAATAGTTTCTCTTTTTGTTCAAGAGAAAATTTAGCATTGATTATAACCAGCTTTCCATTTTTCAAAAATGCATATTTTAGGTCAACAATTAGAGTTTTTAACTCTAGGGGCTCTTATTTAAAATTTTCAAGGATTTCCAACTCTCTCCAATCGGTATCATCATTTTTTTCATTAGAGAGTTGGTGATGAACTTGCTCTAGTTCATCGATGCCTACAACATAGGTGCATGTTAATCTCTCAGTAGTTCCATGCAAATTATGCTACTCTCAGAATCAACTATTAGCCACTAGGTATCCTCTTGTTTTGTGGATACTGCATATAGGCACCTTTGAATATCTACCTCATTTGCACACTACCTGCATGTGGGAATGGATGTTATTTTCATGGACCAAAGTTTCTACATGCAGTTGCACCCTATATCATTGTACGCAATGCATGGAACTCATTTCCTCTTAATCTTTTTGAATGCATTTTTCTGGGAAATTTTCAATGAAATATCTCTTATGTTCATTCTTGCATTAACAGTACTTAGCCATGTCCTTCCCATAATGATTGGAAAATCCCCCTTACATTTTTCAACTTTGATTACTAGGAAATTAGCAAGATAAGACCACCCATAGATAGTGGTCATAATATCTACTACTAGTCCTAATCGAATAGTGATGAACTGCTTTTCCAATTCTAATATGATGTTGCTCTTCTTGAGAAGTGGCAAGTTCCAGGTAGTATACATCTCATAGGAAATCAAATTAACACCAGAACCTAAATCCAAAAGAGCTTTGCATGGTTCATTCCTAGTAACCTACAAATAGACAAGGGGACTTCGAGTATCAACTAATTTCCTAGGAAGGTTTCCAACCTAGTTCTAGTCAAATATGACATGAGTTAACATAACAGTATCGATCATGGGAGGCATTTGGTTTGAAGGGCTCTCAATTTGATCGTTTGCAGAGGATGAGGAAGGAGTAGGATGACTAGCTGCATGAGTTTGTGAGAGCTTAGGAGAGTTATTAGATCTAAAGAATGATCATTCACAAGATGTAGGTTCTAAACCACTCAGTTGATTAACCGATTGTGGATTAACGATCTTTGTAGCATTACGCTGATGCAGTTAAGTTGGAAACTCACCATGCATGGATGGAGTAGGAGATAGCTATGTTGAGGATGGAGGAATAGGTGCAGGCACATGAGAAGGATATGGATGGAATATGGGATCCCTTGTAGGAGTTAGAGAATGAATTTGGTGATACTCAGCAAGGTGGTAGTGATGTTGGAAATGAGAAATGTGACTAGAAGAGTCACATGGAGATAGGGGTTGCTCAACATAGTACCCATATGGATTTGCCTGCTTGTAAGGGTACTACTGCCATGGTGGTGGCATCCCCCATGATTATTGTTGCTACCATTGTTGGTATTATTGTGGTGAAATTTCACTTGGATAATAAGGTTTTTGTTGGTAAAACTACCTAGGATTACCTTCAAGATAAGGCAATATTTTGGTTGTTTATTTTTTTTATAATTGTGGATTCAGAGCATACATCCTAGATTCCTATAAGTGTGACACAACAAAGGAACATCCCTTAGGATGTTAATAGTGGTAGATGTCACATCCACTATCATCATCTGATTCATTTTTCACAACTTCTTCTACTATAGTAGCTTTGCCCTTGTCCCTTTTATAAGCATGTTCAGCTTCTTTCCACCTTTTGTGATCATGATCACTACTCTGCTCTCTTGATTCTTTTATGATTTTTAGAGCAATTTGGAATTTTTCATCCAACGAATCTCACATTTTATCTGCCTTAGCTAAAATTTCAAGCATAGATTTTTGGATCAAAAATGTATTTTGTTGCATCACCTCATCAAGAGGTGATTCCTCCTCATTTTTACAAAAGTAGACCTTATTCTTTTTGATGGAAGGGTTCCTATTATATTCTTCTACACTTTTGCATTTCCTCAACTCTCCTTCTCCTTTTGCTACCTACTCAATGCACCTTTGTATCTGATGGGCTCTTAATTTCAATGATCTTCCTTGGGCATAGACCCCAAGGATCCTTCATGTTTCTGAGTGAAGTTCATCTATGATGTGGCAAAGCTATTCCCTCTAAGAGTAACCATGGCCAGGGCATCAATGTAATAATGAATCATATCTGCCCATGGTGGCATCCAAGGGTTCATATGTTCTTTGTTTTCATCCTTATATTTTCCTTCATAGGTTTGATACTCTGAAGTGATCTGATACTTATCATTAAATAGTTCTAGCATTGTACTCCATCAATGCATTGACTTTAGTTCTAGATACTGGTACCAGCTTTCTACTTCCTTGATGAGTGCTTGAGCTTTTGTCAATCATTCTCAATATTTTTCAAGGCACAAGCATTGTGAAAGGCTTCCAGATGCATTTAAGGATCTGAGTTATATCCCCNGAATTCTAAAAGCCTCTATGATGTTGAGCATATTTCAAGTGGCTAGTAGAGGTTCATCATCATGATCTTGATGATGCCTCTATCATCTCTCTATTCATGGTAATCTCTACAATTAACATTATTGTTCTGCCGCCTATGGTGTTTTTTAGATTTGGAGGAGGAAGTTGATCCAAATGAAGAGGGTGAAAAGGGAGGAGGACTACCACCATTGTGATGTCTACCACTGCCTCTCTGTTTGTCACAACCATGATCCTTGGAGTGATCATCATTATTCTTGTTCAAGTTCTTGCTTCAACTCCCTTTTTTAGAGCTCCCATGACTATGGGACTCACTGTTATGAGAACCTAGATTACTGATTACTGATTCAGGATTTGGATTTAGCTCTCCTTCACTAGAGTTAAGAAGTGGAGATTTTACATGTTGAGAATCCTTAGAAATAGGTTCCTCATCATCCTTTTGATTTAGTAGGAGCAAGGGATTAGTGAACTATTTCCCCTTCATGGCTTCACAGTGCTTTTCCTGTTGTTGATCTTGTTTGCATTATGTCTTAGTGGGATAGTAGTCCTGAAAGTCATGATCTTCCACAACATACTCTCCATGAAGCTCCTTGATATCCAACCTTGTAAGAGTTTGGAGCAGCATCTTGGAAACAAATCAATTAGGTGGCAATACAGCATTCCCTCAATGTCTCACCACCACATTTGTTCATCTTGATGAAGGACGTAAGTGAAATTTGGTATAAACTCATTAGGATGAGTGTACACTACTTTGCATTCTTGTGGTATTATTGACCTTGAATTGTCTCTCTTGTGAGAAGAAGAAGATATTTTTGTTAGAAACATTAACTCAATGTTCTTGTAGTATAGTTTTGATTAATTATTATGACTAAACTTTGTCGGGTTCATTTCAATGATGTTGAGTAATTTTCACTAATCTTAGATTGATAGCACATGGTACTAGCTAAGAATCCTCAGCAATGGTGCCACTGATGAGTGACAAGATATCCCTACGTCCAACCATACAAATCAATAAGGCATTCATGCACGATCTGGTCAAATTCTGTGGATTCCTAGTGTTATCATACATAGGATTCAATCTAGAAGGTGAATCTAATTATGGACTGATCATTATCTTTATAACTACATTTGTGATGCTCAATTGTATGGTTAAGTGTAATTGAGGTACATGATTTTATTATTTTATATTTTATTCACCTAAGGTTGGTAATACATTGAGAATAGATTGATTAACTGGTTCAACTAATTTAATTGCTAATTAATAACTAACATAAGCATCTAGTCCCGCTTTTCGTACACATCTTGAACATGTACAACACTACTAGGTGACTAAGCATTAAGCTCTAATGGAATTACCAAGTGTTATACGTATGCTTGAAGTGGTCGTACTTATGTAAGCTAGTCTATTTAGCTTAATTAATTAATTACTTAAAGTCTTAATCATCTTATCTTAATTAATCACTTAATTAATCAAAAATAATACATGCATAAATAAATCATGAAGCTAGTCCAAGTGCTGTAAGGTTTATCAAAAAGCTCGGCTTTATTGCTACACACACTGCAGTGCTCAAGTACAACACTACTTGAATAAAGATTTATACACTTCTTGACTCTTACTGGAAGCACTTAGAAAATTATTCTATCTCTTATGGAAACAAATTGTAAGAGTTTTTCTAGCAACTAAAATTCTTCCCCTCATTATAATAGTTGGAGTGTTGTATTTATGGACCTACTAAGGCACCACATCGACAAGTACATGTCAATGTGGAAAACCCTATGTCGACAACATCCTGTCGACATAGTCGACCAAAGACTTTACATCAAAGTCCATGTTGCAAAAATGGAGACTTCAAAAAACACAAGTATTGTATATTAGTGTAAGTAAAATAGAATAGATGAATGTACTTTTAGTGGGAAGTTAAGTAATGAAGAAATGAAAATTAGAATCCAAAATAAATAAGTTTCTTAATGTAAACATTTTAGATACTTAGGGTCTCTAGTTCAAGTAGATGGCAAGATTAACAATGATGTAATCAAAATAATTGAACTTAGATGAAGGCAATGATGGGAAGCTATTGGTGTACTTTGTATTAAAATAATTTCTACTAGGTTAAAAGTGTTGTAGTTAGAATTGTTATAAATCTGAGATTTAGAATAACCCTATGCAAAATGAGCCAAACATCCCATAACTACTAAATGGTTCAAAGACTAGATCTCTAAATTGAAAGGGAACTTAGAAATCATTAATAATTTCAACAACTTAAGATAGTGTTTTTATCAAAGACATGCTAAAAATAAGTGGAAAAGAGTGTGTGGAATGACTAATAGAAGTGAATCAAATGTAATGTATGAGAAATGACATGTAGGTAATTTAATCTAATAACATAAAGAGAGATCTATGAAGAAATCAAGTGCATGTAACTAGAAAAAAAAATGTATAGTAGAATAAAATTGAATCTAGAAAACCAAAAAATAGAATTTATTCCTAGACCAAAGGAACAATGGAATGAATTTATTGCAAACTAGCATGAGATATGAAAGGAAAGATAAAGCTTAGGAAACAGGAAACATAATGACCAAGAAAGAACCTAGCATAATACAACAAGAAGTCCTTGAGATGTAGTTAGGGGATCAAAAGTGATTAATGAGGAGCTGTGTTATTCCAATTTTCTCATTGATGCATGTACATGATGAAGATCTTAACCAAAATGGCAAGATCTATTGTAGGGGGAAGTTGGCAAAGTAGAAATTATTAAATTAGATTGATGTGTAGATCTAGATCCAATGGGATTCATTGTGTGTTAAGAGGACAACATGATGAAAATACAATATGCTAGAGGAATGGTGATGAGTGGTGAGGTATCCCTACACTCAACCATACAAAATGAGCATAGCACACGCGATCTGGTTGAACTCCACAAACTAAATGCCTAAACACCCCATGGAACACTTGGGGTTAATCATTTGTTGTCTTCTCAGACTTACTTGTTGTTGTCATGGTGTATGGTTAAGTAAGTCCGAGGTATATGATTTTTTTTGTCTTTTATGGTTTTATGTCTTCTATGCTAAGAGCAAAGGGTTGAGAAACTAACTAACTCTAACTAATGCCCTAAGTCTAAATTAACTAGCGTCAGCATCCATTCCCACTTACCGTACACACCCTGAACTATGCAACTGTGGCTACCAAATGCTAATCGTTACTAGGATCACCACATGTAACGCATGTGCTTGAAGTGGTCATACTGAGGCACATAGCTAGCCTAAGTGTGATGAGCAGTCGATTCCTTGACTAGCCGTACACATCCGTAGATGCTCGTAATCAAGTCGTACTCGTCCTACGTTCTAGGAGATAAGGGTGAGAGAATCTAATCACGATGAGTAGTCGATTCCTTGGTTAGCCGTACACATTCTTCAATTCTCGTAACCAAGTCATACTCATGCCGCGCTAACAACAAGTAATAAATAACATTAAATAAAACCTATCCATGTACTGCAAGGTTTATCCACAAAGCTCATCTTTATTGCCGTACACAACTTGCGTTCACGTAAAAAGCTGCTCGAATAAAGAACTGTTCACTTGGGGGACTCCTACTACGGGCACATGGAAAATATTCTATCTTTGGGGTGATCAATCTGCCAGAGCTTCGCTACTTCTGGCCTAGGATGGAAAATGAGGGGAGTCCCACCTCTTATTTATAGATTTGGTGGCAGACCGCGATATCGTGTACGCGATATCGAAGGGGACGACGCGATATCACAGCGGTCGCGATATCGCATCTCATCATACCCCCATGACTGAATGAAAACTCATCCTCGAGTTCCTTACAATAATATCAGGTACGTATGGAATTATTAAGGGAAATGGAACTAATGGGATGACATGTGAATGGATCATTATTACAAGACTTGACAAAACTGGTGTTCATGACAATAGGGGTGAACACCTTATTACAATGACATCAGGCCATTGTTGGCAGCTTTAGAGAAAGAGAGAGATAGAAAGAAGTGTTGTTGCTGCCAATGCCAAGATTGTGCCTTTGTTGTTCATCCATAAGCGCATCATCGATCTTGCTCCTTACATCGCTGCTTCTAGCACAGCTTCACTCCAAGTGTTTGCTCCAAATCCAATCCATTGTTTGCATGTCTACCATCTGCACACACAACAAAATCTTATATTAGCAAGGGTAATTGAATCATCATGTAATTGATACCTTGCTTTGGTGTAAACTCATTGGCTAGGTTGTGGTATGGCTGATATGGATCTAGGAATATGTGACATGACTACCGAAGGTGTAGGGGTTAGGAAGAAAATCAAAAATTTTGAGCTAGGAGAAAATCGAAAAAATCAGGCCCCGTACCCCCATGACTAATCGCGAACCTCTGGGAGCATTAGAATGGAGAAAGAAAAGGAGTAAGAAAGATAGATAAAAAGGAATAACTATGGCATCAATGAAGTGGATGTCAAGATGGAATTAAAAAAAATTAAAATTAATTGCAAAATGTTAAGGAAAAGAAGTTAATGGATGCTCCAAATAGGAGTGTCAGTGGATCCTCCCCAAAGCAGGCTCATGCCCTTAATGCCCTGACAAACCTACACTCAAAGAGTCTATAGGCCCTGGGAATGTCATTTGGAACAAGAGTTAAAGTCTTAACCTCAAGAATTTACCAAAAAGAAAACAATGCATCAACCAAAATATATACACTAATGATACAACCGGCAATGAGGTGAACAATGGAGAGAAGGATGGAGAGAAGAGAAATGGAATGGAATCCCAAGAACAAGGTGGTGTACAGCCCCTTGTGTGTTTGATGATTAATGTGACTTGGTAAATCTCATTCCAACTCTGGCCTCAAACCAACCACATCTAGTGACTTTGCATCAACGCATTCAGTTAAACCATCCACTTGGGCAACAAGAATGCACGCTCCAAGAGCCACCACCAGTTCAACAAAACAAAGGAGAGAATGGGAAGCAAGAAGGGTGTTAGTTAGAGGGAACACTTTTGGTTCCATAACCAGTGCTTGTAGCCCAAGTTTATTCGTCTAAGGGGTGTGCTTTGAATTCTCACTTGGTTTTTTTTTGTGTTTTGTATTTTTATGCGTGAGAACCACACCATGCAAAGACTTCTTATTTTTATTGTCTCAACTTTTGATAGTTGGATAACATCGAAATGGCAAGAAAACTCAAGAAGAAACATTCAAGCACCCAAGAGAATGACCAACACAAAAGCATCAAGTTCCTTTGAAGTCACACCCTTTTCAATCCATGAGTCCTTCCTTAGTTTGAGAAATCACCAGTCACCAATTCATTAAAGTTCTTATTAGAAAGGGACTATACATTTCCAAGCCGAGAGAAACCATAGAAATTGGTGGATGGATGGATGAAGTGGTCTCATTGCCTGCCATATCAGAAGAAACATACCTTAGTATTGACATTGTGACTTAAAGGTAAAAACCAAACATTAGCAATCAATATGAAAACAATTCATACCATCATGAAGAACGCTTATTATGGGACAACTTAAAGGGTGGATCACACACACACACACAAAATTGAAAAGTATAATGATGATGTAAAACAAAAACGAGAAAATTTAAAGAAATTTGTAAAACAAAAAGTAGAAAAGTTAAAGAAATTTGCAAAACAAAAATATGTAAAACAAAAACGTTGTAAAACAAAAACGTAAAAGAACTAAGGGCCCCATGTGATCAACATAGGTGGCCATCTCTCCCATGACTGAGTTTTAAGGGAGAGATCCGAAATAATGAAAGCCTGTTTGAATTTCTAAGAAGTGCCCAACTTCTCCCAATTGATGATCTTAGATTAAGGGGTGGAAGTTGGTGATGCTCATATTTCAATGTGTCTATGCCTTCGTTGTTGGCATGGTTTTTCTCAGTTTGTTCCATGCATATTTGGTTGCTCCTTCTAGTAGCTATCAACCATGGGATGTCTACTACTTCTTGTGTGGTTGCTACATATAGGCATCTTTGGTTCAAGGTTTCTTGGACACACCTGTTACATGGAGACATTTCCTCCATGTCATCACCCGATGAATCACTGTATGTGATGCATGGAACTTTCTTCTTCTTGATCTTTCCACATATGTTGATCTTGGAAATTTCCAAGGAAAGATTCCAGATCCTAAGGCATGTGTCTGCTGTACTAAGCCATGCCCTTTCTATTATGATTAGGAAGTCCCCTTCGTTGTTGTTCACATCGATCACCAGAAATTCAGCTGGGTAAGACCAACTACACACAGTGGTAATGATGTACTCCACCAATCCCAAGGGAATGGTGATGGACTGGTCTGCCAGCTCTAGTAGAATGTTGCTCTTCTTGAGTTGGGGCAGGTTCCAGGTGTGATACATCTCTCGTGAAATTAAGTTGACTCTGGAACCTGAGTCAAGAAGAGCCCTATGTGGTTTATTTCCGGTGATCTGCAAATAGATTAAGGGGCTCCCAGGGTCAGCTAGTTTCCTGGGAAGGTGGCCTACCTTGATCCAGTCGGTTATGATATGCGTTAACATAACCGTATGCGTTACGCTCTATTTTTGGACTGAAGGGTGCTCCGAAGTGTTAGATGGTGGAGGAGTGTACATGGCCTCAACCGCTTGTTGTTACGAGAGTTTGTCTGGGATTTTGGTTCTGAAGTAAGGTCTTCTCTTTTTACAGTTGTCAAAACCAGTAGCAGGTTGGATATTTACAGCTCTTGCAACATGACGTTGTTGCGGTTGAGGAGGAAGTTCCCCTTGCATTGTTGGAGTAGGAGGTGTTACGGGAACTACTTGTGGTGGAAGAGGTGCAGATGGATTAGGAGCATGGAATGAGTGTGAGATGTCTCCTAGAGGAGAAGGAGTCCTTCTGAACTACTCCCAAACTTGGTAGTGACGGTTGGGGGTTGCGTGACCCATAGAGTCACTTGGAGAAATCGGCTGTTGCATATAATAACCATAAGGATCGGGCTACTGATAAGGGTACTATTGTGTTGGCGGTGGCATCCCCCATGACTGTGGGTATTGCCACTGTTGATGTTGTCCAATGGGCTATGGTGGAGTTCCACTTGGATAATACGTTAAGGGTTGGTGGAACTGCCTTGGGTTACCTTGTGGATAAGGTAACCTTCGGGGTGTTTGCCGTTGGTTGAGTCTTGGATTAAGTGCATACACCCCAGACTCCTATAGATGTGAGATAATGGGGCAACATCCCTTAGGATGTTCATAGTAGCAGACCCCACATCCACTATCATCATCTGAATCAGAATCCTCAGCCACATCAGAGCTAGTGATTTTTCCTTTACCCTTGTTATGTGCAGGGCCTAAATCTCTCCACTTTTGCTTACCTTTGTCACTACTTTATTCAACCCTAGACTCTTCTACAATTTTCAAGACTAATTCTTGAGTCTAAGGCATCCCACATTTGGTCTACTTTGGCCAATACTTCAGTTGTTAATTTTTGGATCAGCAAAGTTTTCCAATTCACCAACTCTTCGATTGGTGACTCATCCTCTTCATCACAAAATTT
>MNCI01007180.1:1745925-1773561 GCA_015680685.1 Gnetum montanum
TCCACACCATCATAATTATTCGTGCCTTCCAAACCATCTAATTACCTTAGATCCCCCTCAACATATGTCATATGTCCTAATTTTAACCTTTGATTTCAGAAAAAATCTTTAAAATTTGGATTTTTCCCTCAAGCTTAATGATGAGTGACGAGGTACCCCTACACTCAACCATACAAAATGAGCGTAGCACGTGCGATCCAATCGAACTCCACAGACTAAATGCCTACACGCCCCATGGAACACTTGGGGTTAATCATTCGTTGTCTTCTCAGACTTACTTGTAGTTGTCATGGTGTATGGTTAAGTAAGTCCGAGGTATATTATTTTTATAGTCTTTTATGTGTTTTTTCTCCTATGCTAAAGAGTGAAGGGTTGAGAAACTAACTAACTCTAACTAAGGACCTAAGTCTAAGTTAACTAGTGTCAGCATCCATTCCCACTTACTGTACACACCCTGAACTATGCAACTGTGGCTACCAAATGCTAATCGTTACTGGGACCACCACACATAATGCACGTGCTCAAAGTGGTTGTATTGAGGCACCTAACTAGGAGGAAAGGGTTGAGAGAATCTATCTAGCCTACATGCGATGAGCAGCTGATTCCTTGACTAACCATACACATTTGTCGTGCACGACTACCACTGGGATTACCAAGCATAGATCCTAGATACGCCACTATGTTACTAAGTAGTCACACGAGATGCTCGTAATCAAGTCGTACTCATACTGCATGCGATGAGCAGTCGATTCCTTGACTAACCGTACACATCCTTAGATGCTCATAATCAAGTCATACTCGTATCGCATTCTAGGAAAGCAATAAATAGCAATTAAAATAAAATCCTATTCCATGCACTACAAGGTTTATCCAATCAAGTTCGTCTTTATTTCCGTACACAACTTTGTGTTCAGGTACAATGTTGCTCGAATAAAGATCTGTTCACTCTAGGACTCCTACTGTGGGCACATGGAAAATAATCTATCTTTGGAGTGATCAAACTGCCAGAGTTTCCCTACTTCTAAACCAGGATGAGAAATGAGGGAAGTGTTGCCTCTTATTTATAGATTTGGTGGTGGACCGCGATATCGTGTACGCAATATCGTAGGGGACAATGCGATATCACGGTGCATGTGATATCATGTCTCATCACTTAACAAGTCACTAGGACGTGATATCACATACGCGATATTACGTCCAACGTGATATCGTGTACATGATGTATCGAACATGATATCACATCCCTAAAACCCTATAAATAGGCAACCCCTCCACAACACTTAGAATCATTTCTTGCCATTCATGCGGGGGAGTTTTTCAAATTTTTCTCTGCGACTTGCGAGTTTGATATCTTTGCTTTTCAGCCTCTATCTCGCTCGCTGGTACTCTGATTTTAAATCCATCTGAACCTGCTTGAACCTAGAGTGTTCAGCTTGGTCGTGGGGGAGGGATATATGCCAAAAAGTGAATAATGTTTTTGAAATTTATCATTTCCCAACGGACATTATTCAGAGTAATTAGTTATAAACTACACCAAAAAATCATTTAATCCTTAGGAATACCAAGAAATTACAATTGAAAAAACCACCTAAGTAAAAAGGGACCCATTATTACAAACTTTTAGGTAAGATCACATTAAGATAAAATAAGATCATTAATTAAGGCAAGTAGTAAGGTATAACTTAACTTTTAAAATAACCTTACTAACAGTTGACCCGTGTGATTGCAGATGGCCCCGAAACATGGACAACAAGAGGGTCCTACTCAAGGTAGGAGCAAACGATCCCGGAGAGGTGGAAGACAAGGTCTTTTCGGATAACATGTAGAATAGGAGGAGTAATCATTCAGCATTCATCAAGAAGAACCTCCTACCAGATAGTTCGAACAGGCAGAAGGAGGAGCAACTGTAGCGCTTGAACCGGGACAACAGCTCACGTTTCCCCAAGACTGCATTCAGGCCATCCATGAAAAGTCCACATTCACTGTGGTGATTGTGGAATTGAACTTTGAATCATTTACAGAGTTCGTTCTTGAGGCCGTTAGGGATCACCTCAAAGGGTCTCCCTTATGGCCTATCCTCTCTGAAAGCAGTTCCTGGTACCTAGGAGAGACGTATCAATTTTGGCACAATAGGGAGCAAGGCACTACTATCAATATTTATGTTGTGGCAGTTGATTTCTTCATGTAGGCCATTTCGAAGGTGTTAAACCTTCCAAATACGGGGCCCCAGATTACTCAGTTATCCACCCATTCAGACCCCAATGTGCGAAAGGATTGGTTGGAAAAGGCTTATGGTAGAGATAAAACATTTGGTGAGTTGACGATGGAAGAGAGGGTTTACTTAAAAATTGAAACATATCATCTCTTCCCCACAAAGATCCTGAAAAGAATATTAACGTATGTGGCTAGAGGATGTGCAGTGCTGATGGGAAATGTTAATGCTAACCTGCCCCATCTATATTTAACGGAGATCCTGAGACGGTTCGAGGAATGAAAGACAGAGAAGATGGCGCTACCTTTCCCTTGTCTTATTAGAAAGCTTTGCCGACATGCCGATATTCAGGGGTACACCAATGACGTCCTCCAAAAAGCCCAGACTGCTTCATATGTTGAATTGCTAAAGGTGCCAGCTCCCAGAAAAAGCACTGGCAAAGAACTAGGACAAGAGGAGGAAGAAGAATAGATGGCTAGACCAACTATAACTCAACTTGCAAGACCTAGTCAAACTTTAGGCATGGATCCCAGCCAACAACAGGAAGCAGGGCCTAGCACAGGCTAGGATCAACAGCCATCGCAAGACTATAGACCATTGATGAGTCATCTTAGGGCCATTGCTGAGACAATCAGTTGGGGAAGTCGTGATGATGCAAACCTCTTCTGCATCATCGATGATGTCATTCTGCCTATGATTTCATTGGATCGCATAAGGGGGGAAGTATCGATTCACATAGGAGGAGAGGAAAGTAGATGGTCACAACAGATCTCAGGAAACGTGGCATCTTTCCAGGTGCAATTAGAGACCGGTGAAGGGGCCACTATGGTGGTTATGCAACACTAGAATGCCATGGGAGTTGCAGAAGTGGTTGTTGACCACATCAAAGAATCCTTTAATGTACCTGTTGTACCACCGGTAGATCTCACAGAAGCACGAGATGCTCAAACCTTAGCTGAAACCTCAATGACTCCTATGGAACATGAGGATGCGCTTGATCGATTGCTCCAAACAGAGCAAGTAATGATGTCACTATTTAACACCCCTCAAGATGTTACAGTAATTCAATTAGACCTCATTTCCATGAAGGGGAAGCTAGTTTTAACATAAGTGAGGGCCTAGCATGTGGAAGCAGAAGTGCAGAAATTGCAAGAGCCACTCGTGGCCTTATAAGCATCACAGCGAGACCCTCTACAATTTGTTCCCATAGACTAGCTAGAGAACTTTAGAACTGAGCAACTAACTAAGTTAATTGTAGAGAATAAAAAGGTGGCTAATGAAAAGGAGAAGGTCGTTTGGGATGCCTCCATAGCATAGGCACAAACTCATGCACATCTTAAGGCACTCAAAGCCTTACAAGAAGAAAACAACTAGCTAGTTGCAGACAACCTTCGATTGACCACTGTAGAAAAGCAAAAGAATGTTCTTGATGAACACTTTCATCAATTATGAGAACAATTCATCCAGGTCAACTGAGACATAACCTATTTAGCTAGAGAAAATCGAACCATCTCGATGGAGAAGGTACGCGCCATTTGTCAAAAGTCAGCAATTGAGATAAGCGCATGGCAAAACGAGGCTAAACGACATGAGAAGTTGAAGGAGCATTTCTGCGATCAAGTGGGGATGTATAAACAGGTCCTTGAAAAGGAGATCCATATGGCCAACGTCCAAATCAACTCTATCAGTGCTCAACACACTGACTAGTGGGCCATATTGGACACATATACCCTCACCCACCAAGAAGAAGTTAAAAACTAGGACCTGCAGATTCAAGACTTGATAGAGTACATGGAGTTGGAAAATCTAAGATATGCCAATCTTGCCATGTTAACAGTAGGGTGCTCAAGGTTAGAGCTCGAGTAGTAGGTAGCAACCACCCACATCAAATACGAAGCAGAATTTGCAGAGTGCAAGAAGCTGGTGGAGAAACTGGATGTTGCAAATTCTGAACTTGAAGTGGTGAAAGCCAACTACCAAGGACAAAAAGATGTTGCAACTGACTTGGCTCGACGGCTAGCATACTTTCATGAGTACAAGGATAAAACCAGAGCCTATGAAGATGAATGACAGGTGTTCGTGGCTTGGTATCTCAAGGCCAACCAAATGTTTCTGCAACTACCTTATCCATGGGAGGTGCTGACTCCATCAAATGTTGGAATATTAGCATGGATGGCACAAGACCCTTAGACTGAAGAGGAGAAGCTCCAGGCCATACTTCAATGTCATTAAGCCTCAAAGCTTGGAGCACAAGACAAAGGGAAGGCACCAATGGAGGAGCCACCGCCACTTGGAACTACATGAATTCCATCCATTTTTGTAGCTGTAGAACATTTGTGTTGTGTCTTTATTTTGTTTTCATTTCACACTGCGGCATAGTCCAATTTCTTCCCATCTAATAATCCCATACCTATCCACTGTGTAATCACTGTAACTCAAGGATGATTTTTTATTTAGTCGTGGGGGTATGATGAATCGTCATATAAGGAAACTTTGATATCACGTACGTGATATCACAACCACTACTAGTTCTATAAATAAGAGGCAGCTCTCCCTTGTTTGGAGGATAGTTTTTAGTCCCTTAGTGAAACTCTGGTAGTTTTATCCTTCCAGAGATAGAATATTTTTAGTGTCTGCCCACAGTGTGGTGAATGTAATTGTACGGCATCCTTTATTCGAGTGTGACGTACTTGGACATGCACATGACCAGAAATAAAGATCAAGATTACTTCATCATTGTAGCATTCACTTAGTTTAATTAATTATTTAATTGTTATTTACTACTTTCCTAGTTAATATCTTCTCACCCTTATCTCATGTTAAAACACAGAATGAGTAAGACTTGATTATGAGAATTTTAAGTGTGACTACTTGGTAACCCAATAGCATACCTAGGATCTGCGCTTGGTAATCCTAGTGGTAGTCATTCACAAAGTCCAAGATTTGTACGGATAATCAAGGAATGGATGCTCATCGCACTTAGGCTAGTTTAGATTCTCTTACCCTCTCTCTCCTAGATTCATTAATATTACTTTCCACTACCTTCAGGAGTAGCATTAGATTAGAAACCCATCATACACCTCACTCTAGACTAAACCATACGTGACAAGATAATACTAGTCCAGCTGGGAAGACAGCAAACTGCAACCTAAGGCTAACTGTCTAGATACCACAACTAGTCCGTTTATGAAGTTCAACCGGATCGCACGTGTAACGCTCATATTCATATGGTTGAGTGTAGGGGTACCTAGCCATTCATCACATGCCAAGGAAATAAAAATTAAAGTTCTTAATGATGAATTTTTTTATCTCAAGAATGAGAACTCATACCTTAAGGTTGAGATTCAAAAACTAACCAATGTAATTGAGCAAATGAGTAAGAGCTTCAAAGGTAAGGAAAGAAGTAAAAATTTTTCAAGTTCCAATTTTGGTTCATCTTCAATAGAATGCTTGGTATGTGGTGGAAGAGGCCATGTGATCTCTAAATGTCCTAGTAATGGCAAGTTAAAGGTAAAGAAAAGAAGTGATAAAGAGATGAAAAAGGCAAAAAATGTCTACACTAATTGGGATGACAAAGACCAAAGTGAGATGGAGGATGACGCAAAAGAGTCACATCTCATCTATTTGGCTCTCACAGGTGATGATGCTAGTACCTCAAATGATGAATCTAAAGATGAAGATAAAAGCTCTCAATGCTAGTATCAAAGTCTTTTGAATAAACAACAAGAAGGAACAAATCAAGCCATCTCTTCATTAAAATTAAATATTTCAAACCTCATAGAAAAAATCCTAGACCTTAGGGCTAAGAATGAAAAGCTCACCAAGTTCACTGAGTAGGTTAAGAAAGAACTACCAGATGCTAAACTTGTAAATGAAAGGCTAGTGAAAGGAAAGGAGTCCCTTTAGATGGTTCTAAGGCAAGGAAAAAGTCCACATAATAAGAGTGGTCTTTGATGTTGTACACAAGAAGAAGCATCTACACCAACTCCATCTCAACCTAAGGCTACCCCAAAGAGTGAAGAATCAACGGGCACTACATCTCAAACAAGAGCAGCTCCTAGGTATGATCACTTTAACTAATATAGGAAAGTAAGATGTTATTATTGTCATAAATTTGGGCATAAGAAATGGAAGTGCAATTTAAAATATTATCACATGAGCACTTGGTCATATCATAGGATTCCTTGGTCTTATTCAAATGTGCCTAGAAAGGATTTAAAAGGATAGGCAAACAAATCAAAGAGGAGTCAAGAATGATTGGACAACTCAATAGAACAAGGGAATTTGAAAAGTTTGGAGAATCAAGAGGAAGGAACCTGAAAATGAGAAGACACTATCCAGCCAATTTGTGAAAGGAAGCCAAGCCTTGAAAAATTAAAAAGTCTATGAAAAATAGAAACCTCAAAAGAGGAATGTCATTCTCTAGCACTCTAAGCAGCTTAGTTCTCCATCAACAAGCAAGGTGATTAACAGTAAGTATAGTTATGATCATTATACCTTGACTTGATTAGAATAGATTAGTTTATGATTGAGTGTAAATCATTGGAAATCTAAAAGAAATTCCCACTTAATCTTACAAGATTGTTGAACTATAATATGTTGATTTTTTCTATTATTTTTAAATTTTTTATTGGTAAATCATGTTTTGGACTCTTAACTAGAACATATTGATTTAAAGTGAATTAAAGCCTATGACTAAAATTCTTGGACAAAAATATTTTTGTTGAACATTCATTGTGTTTCATATCATTTGACATTGTTGTCTTCATCTGAAATTATAAATTTCAATTCCTTTTAGAAGATTTTTTTATGTATCATAATTTAAGCATTTGATGTAATTTGTTAAAAATAATTCCTTGAGAATATGAATTATTTGCTACCTTTATAATTAGGTTCTACTAATTAAAGGCCTTTCTTTCAAAGTCTCTAAACTTGATCTTGATATGGCATTCCAGATTTATGAAAACATCTTTTAGCTCTTGTATATGTATGATCATGATGTGATTAATCTTATAATTGAATGAAAGTTTGTAGTACTTGTAAACTTTTAAAAGTTTTTATTGAAAAATCATCTTTTGATATACTAGTTCCAAGTGATTTAAAACTCTTGCATGAACTTCATGAACTGATAAGCTTTTTGCCTTGAGATATGGGTTTTTTGTGAAGAATTTAAATTAATACCTTCAATGTAATTCATGAATTCTTTGAGAAAGGTATCATTGAAAAAGGAATCATTATGAAGTACTACTAATAGGAGACTTTAGTCTCTGCACTTGATCTTAACGTTGATTTTCAGGGATAGTACTTTAATGAGAAAAGGATCAGCTAATCCAATAGGATCCAAAGGAAGCATTAGAATTTGCACATATGTAGGGGGGCTTGTACCTAATCCAAGACACCACCAATGTAGTGGAAGTCTTTTGAGGCTTTTACCAAAAGGTACGCAAGTAGCAAAACTTCATATTTCAACTCACTCTCAGCTAAAAATGAGCAAGGAAAAGCATATTCATTTGGTAATGCTGTTTTAAAAAAGGAAATTTGTTAACTCCTTATCTAAAGATGAACTTTTATGGTGAAAGCTCCTAGTGTTTATATGTTTATTATCTAACCTTTTGAATGTTGAGAATATATCTTTTTAAGTACTTCAAGCTCTTATTGCAAATATGAGTTGAGAAGTACTAAAATAGGTGTTCATGATCTTTTTTGGTGAAAAATGAGGTATCTATACATCTACTTTTTTTTTTGTGCTCAACCAAATTGTCATATATTAATTTATGATTTCTTCTATTATCTTGTGTGTTTGATATGCATGTTTTAAAGTTGAATATGCATGTTTTACCTACCATCAATTTGCTATGCCTTATCATGATATTTTAAAAAGGAGGTAAATCTTGGATGATTATAACACTATGAGATTTTTGGTTATTCTAATGACTTATTAACTCAAAGACAATACAAGGAAGCACTTAACTGGCTTGTCATCATCAGCCCTATGAAATTAATGAGATGTTTACTCTTTAACTAGTTCTCTTGCAAAATGATTTTATGTCATGCAGATTTATATCATGGAACATTTTTGCCAGTGTTTAGATTCTTTTGGGTGATCACCATACAAGGGGAGAGATTTATGTGATAATCGTTATGCTCGTTATGCAATGGCTCTTTATAACTACATGTTTTTGTTCTAAAATGATATATCTTTAAGTTATAGGTTTATATGCATCATCCTTTTGGTCATGTTCAAAAATGGGGAGAAGTAGCTTATGTATTACAATATTGTGATAAATACTAACCCATTTTCTTAAGTTTTCGACATTATCAAAAAGAGTGAGATTGTTGACCTTTTGGTATGTCAAAATGTTAAGGAAAATGGAATGTAAGGATGCTTGTATGGTTGTTATGTTTACAGGAGCAAGAGCAAAGGACTCAAGGAC
The DNA here is from genome assembly GCA_015680685.1 of Gnetum montanum. NCBI lineage: Eukaryota > Viridiplantae > Streptophyta > Gnetopsida > Gnetales > Gnetaceae > Gnetum > Gnetum montanum. Next base: position 1,754,572 of record MNCI01007180.1, read on the forward strand.
TCACAAGTGAATTTGGAATCACAAGAACTCAAGGAAGCATGGACGAATATGAAGAATTCAAGAAAAATGTGTCTATTTTTGTTGAGGGTAATTCCTAGATGTTTTGGAGTGTTTTTGGCTCATTTTGATGAGTCTAGGAGGTTACAAGGTCTATGGGGACTAATTTGGAGGCATCTGGAGGCTCCTAACATCTAACCAAGTAGTTTTATTTTTGGCCCCTACAAAAGAGACATCTTTCACATACCAAAGACATCTTTCCAATAGGTAGCATAGGTGAAGATGTCTTTGCAAAATAGTAGACTTCTTTCACTAGATAAAGATGTCTTTCCCCAAAAAGACATCTTTACAAAATGTAGGATAGATTTGAAAAAATGTCTCCCATCAGACAAAGATGTATTTCCCAAACAAAGACATCTTCCTAGAATAGGAGGCAAATTCAAAAAGACATCTCAAGCATGAAGAAGACATCTTTCATGACCATTAGTGACTACTACCTAGTTGTTGCATGAGTTCCAAGATGGATTTAGAAACATTGCAACTATAAGAAGACATCATCTACATTGGAAAATGTGCAAGCTTATGTACAATTATTGTCAAATCATTTGTTTATCATTGTAATCTCTATTCCTCTTCATTGTATCATCATTTTTTCATTGTAAAGTTGGTTGTACCTCAAAGTACAAGGATCAGCAAACTAAGTTTCATTCATCCATTGTAATTGTTCTTTCTTGTTGCCCTATGAGGTTGATGTGCTTCTTGCTAGAAAGCATCTTGCTTGAGCTTGTCAGGATCCTACAAGATTGAGTTTTTGGTGCTACAATACAACACTCTAAAGTGAAGCGTAATATTGTAAAGGTTGTGAAAGCCTGGAAACCACATTTCAAGCCTGATGGGACCTTACAAGGGTGAGTGGTTGGTGTTGTGGCATAGCACTCCTAAGCGAGGCTTGAAGACTATACAGGATGTGGATCCTTCAACCACATTTTAAGAGCAATAAAGTGCAGAGGTATGTTAGCGATCTACCCATTGAATGTGGGCTACCCAAGTTGGGGAACCATGTTCAATATCTCCCCCCCCCCCTCCCTTTTCTAAGTTCAGCAATCCATAGTGACACTAGGTAGATAGCCATGTTTACCTAGATCAAAATCAAAGTAGTTAGGCTCTAGAAAAGCTTTAGAAAAGAATTGGCATGAAAATATCAAAACTACATGACATCAAAATATTGTGCATCAAAAATTTTAAAGATTTTTTAAAAGCACACATTATTTTGCTAGGATATATAAAGAAATAAGAAAGAAGAATTTGACATGAAAGCTTTCATTTGCAATAGAGCAAATTAGGAAATGATGCAAGCGTAGAGCTAGAAGAGATAAGTACAAAAAATGATAAGAGAGAAATGGTAAGTGATAGCAGTATTAAACAAGGGTTTAGGGGTAAAACCAACAATAGTAGAGGACTACCTCAACCCTACATTATTTCTCCTAGAACTCATATGTAAGTAACATGAATCTTAGTTAGACATTTTGAATAGAGTTTTGAACTATTTCTCTAGTTTATTGTAACATTGATTTAGTTTTTGGAATCTTCTATAAATTTTGGCTAGCAAATACAACGTTAGGCTTAATTTAAGTGGATATAGGTAGATTAGAAAGTTCATAAACAATATATTTAAGTTTTACCTTTGATTTTTTATGGGGATCAAGAACCCCATTACACTACTTTGGTTCTGAGTGTTTTAAGAAAATTTTCTTAAATTTAGAACATATATTACAATGCATGTGCTTACATGTCTTGTTTTCAAATTCTAAATAGAAAATACATCATTTGCCTAGGGTTTTAACTAATTTGCAAGCTAGAGTTAGTCAAAATATGATTTAATGTTATTGTTTCAATGAACTATACGCATGTGTCAATAGGGTAGAAAAACTTGAAAGTTTTAAGTTCTTTAAAGCTAAGTCTAGCTAATATTTTGGGTTTATCAATTAGAAATGAGTATGTAGCAACATTTTTTAGGTGAAACTAACAATTGTCCTTGCAAATTTTAAGAATGTTGATTTGGGATTTTTTATCAATGAAGAACATGATGTGAGAGGATTAACATGATTTTTTTTGTAAGATGATAAATGTTATCAACATATTTTTGAAGTGACAATTGATGGGTTATGTCAAAGGAATAAAGTTACATTTTAACATAAAACATCATTGTTTTATGATGTTAAGGTCTAAACTAGATTTCTACATACTCTGTCAAATGTTAAGGAAGCTTCTAATGCAAATAATTAACATGAGGTATCAAAGGAAAGTTATAGAAAGGAAAATTTAAAGTAGCTTATATCAAGAGATAGTTTTAAATTTATGTTAATATAGATGTTTTTTGTGGTTAGAAGAATTGACATGAAAAACTATGCTTTCCACGTGACTAAAAGCTAATCTTATTATCTATGTAAGGATGTGGTAACACCTAGGCTCTCAATGATTAAGCCCATGTTCTTCCTACTTGTAAATGAAAGGAGTGTATTGGAGAATAAGTGAAGAAAGCCAGATCCAATCAAGTGTAAGTCCCTCTTTGATAATGCCTCTTTGATATTGCAAAAGTTATGGGCTTACCAAGGGATCACTAAGTTCTTAAATTTTTACATCAACCACTTTCATATAGTTATTCGAACTGGACCTAGAGAAGAGATCATCCTAAGGGCTCTAGAGGAGACACTACCAGGATTTACTATAGATCTCAAAGAGATCATATATGAGAAGCTATTAGAAATTGAGGAACTATCCAAGGATGCCATGGTCTGCAAAAAAAACATTTGGATAAGTTATGAGAATGGAGGACATATCAGTAATTTAGTGTTGATAGCATATTACTCTTATAAACTCAAACTTCCAAAGAAATGTCTAATCCACTAGGCTTACAAATTTTTGTGGAGAGCTAAGTTAGATTTCAAGGATTGGTAAAAGGTTCTAGTTAGCTTTATCATAGTCAAAACTAACTTTGATGTTGACATGCAAGTTTATGGATCTAGACATATAAGGTCTCGACCACTTAGAATTTTTACAAAATTTGTTGCAAGATATTTCTTAGCACCATTAGTGAAGGCCTCAAGTGATGTCATATTTTGAAGATCAATACAAGTGATTAAGACTTCATAGATTTTGAAATGAGTATACCAGTGTGGAATGAAATTCATGGAGAAATGCAAAATAACCTAAGAGATCTAGGATCATTCTTAGGCAAAAAATCAAGTATATGTGCACTTAGTTTTTATTAGAAAATGATAATAAACGTTAAATTATGCTAATAATTGAATGTGATTACTGTAGCTCAAATAAGTATTGATAATACGAAGTTCATTAATGCCATTAGTTTGGTAGAAGGGTTTGAAGTAAGATCCATTAGCAAAGCACTATGTGCTCAAAAGTGGTTTTTGAAGGCTAAGAGCATCAAATACTTTAATAAGTTTAGTAGGGCAAGGATTTTATGTGCTTTAGGTTTAAATCACCCCTACTTTACTAAAATAGAGTGCATTAGGCTAACTTGGTAGAGAAAGTAGTTTTTGTTGAATGTGTAGACCAAAAACAAGACATCATTACTTGGGATTAGGCTATACTAAGGTATTTTTTAGGCTTCCCAAAGTGGAGAATAAAGATTAATAACTCTAAACTAGATTCAATGGAGTTGATAGTCATGGAAGAATGGGTTCATTCATTGAAGAAGGATGTCATCAACATTCATAGGATGACTAATAAATATCTAAAGAAGCTCTTCCCCTTATTTGTTAAGAGGCTATTCTATAATAAGATTGAATTGAAATAGGAGCTAGCCCCAAGAGGTTATACAAGTTGTATGAGACTATGATCCAAGAAAGGATAGTTGACTAGGCATCAATGATTTGTCAAGAGGTAGTAGAGGAAATGGAGAAGCTATGGAATGAGGACAAAAAGGGAAAGAAGAAGATGATGAATAAAAGGCTTAATTTTGATTTTTTTTATGGCTTAATGATGAGTTGTCATTCATGGGCTACGTTAACGGGATCTCATCAACGTGATTGTGTCGATGCAAGGTTTGACACATACACATTGACACAATGTCTTCTGCCACCTATGTAAATGTGCACACCAACTACATTTATGACATCCATCCATCAGTAGCTAGTTGAACTCTTGCATTTTTATTTTTCCAAAGTTAGAATAATTTCTAAGTGCCCACAGTAGGAGTGAGAAGTATATGGATCTTTATTCGAGCAATGTTGTACGTAAGCATCATAGTGTGAACGGCAATAAAGATGAGCTTTCTTCATAAACCTTGCAACACTTGGACTTAGCTTAATGTTTAATTTATGCATTTATTATCCAAGCACTTTACTTTAATGCATTTAATTAATTAATTGATAGTGAAAACTAAAGCACATAAGTACAACCATTTTAAGCATACACTTAACGCTAGTAGCATTATAACATGTTCAGGATGTGTATGGTAGATGGAAAAGGATGCTTATGTTAGGACTAGTTGAGCACAATATTCAAAGAAAATTGGGATCAACATGATTAGCTTCCAAAGAGAAGTACCCAGGTGAATAAGAAATGAGCAATGAGGAAGAAATAACACTTCTATCAAGGAGAATTCAAAGGCTTCTAGAAAAAAAGGGTAAGAACTTCAATCAACAAGAATCCAACCAATCCAACACCAAAGGTAATAGAGGTAAGAATTTTTTAAAATTCAAATTTTGATGCTTTTTTAATATAATGTTGGGTATGTGGTGGAAGAGGCCATGTGGCCTTCGAATGTCCTAACAATGGAAAGTTACAAGAAAAGGACAAGACTCACATGGATATGAAAAAGACCAACTTCTACACAAGCTAGGATGATAAAGAGTAAAGTGAAGAAGAGGTGGATGACACCACAAAAGATTCTTAGCTTATATGTATGGTCCTTACAAATGAAAATTCATCACAAATTTCTAATGAACTAAGAGGTAAGTATGAGGAAAGGTATAGTGAATTATGGGAAGAAATTTTTATCTTACATTATCTAGTTAACAAGGTAAATAATAATATGCATAGAAAATTTTTTTGAAATCTATACCTTATCTTCTAAGTTAAAAAGGGATATCTCAAACATACAATCTGAAATTTAACTACTAACCCCATTGGATAAAGAGAAATGTAGGGATACATAAGAAGAAGGGGTCAATCAAAATAATGAAAATTAGCCTAGAAGTAAGAGCTTGGAAGAAACCCCACAACAGGATACTGGCACTAGCTAAAGCGTACTCAGGTTTGACAACTCTATTCATTATGAAAACACTTTATATGTTTATAAAAAATGTGAACATAAACAAATTTGTTATTACCCTCATGTTGGACAATATAACATTGATACTTGGTCTTAACAAAAGGAACCTAGTAAGTGTATCTTGCAAGATGCAACTACTTGGAAAGAGAATGTACTGAAAGTTGGAAAAATCTTTAGAAGAATGGATGATACAATTAATGATAATAGATTCTCCTATCTTAAAGAACATAAACAAGAAGGATTTCCATACAAGATTGAAGACATCAACAAAGGAACTAAAGAAAGAAAATCAAATGATAAGGAGGTACTCCATGATAAAGAACCTCATCTCAAACTCCACTAGTCTTTCTCACATCAGTAAGCAAGGTAAGTCATGGTAAGTCTCTGTTTCCTTGCTTACTAGCTTAAATATAGGTTAGTTTTGAATATATTTAAATTTTATATATCTTATGAATTCTTTAACCATCAAAGAAAACATATCTTAATTTATGATATTATAGATAAAGGGGCTTAAAGAAAGAATAAAGTAATACAGCTATCTTTCATGTTATCTCATCAACTATTTAGTTGTTTACATGTTCTTAAAAGGTTTTATGTTTAAATAATATTTGAATTCAAGAAACAAGAATGGCATTGCATCCACGTTTATCATAAGATGCTACTGACATGAGAAATTGGACTAAGTATTACAAAAAAAATGGCAAAGAGAGACATAAGTGGATGATCAAGCAAGATAAAATTTGTTATGATTTGTGCCAAATAATTTTTCTCTAACATTTTTGCCTTTCTATAAACCTTGTTAAATTACTCAATATTCTTGAATAAGCAAGATTGTGAAAAACTAGCTACAAGTCTTGAAAGTGTTAAAGAAAAGATAAGAACATATGTACCTCATGAATTATTATGAAGCATCGATACTTGGAAATTTTATGAAGATCTTCTTCAAGACATAATTCTTAGGTAAGCAACACAAGGTATATCCATAACAAAATTGAAGGTAAAAAGAACAAGATATTGTTGATTCAATCCTTAAAAATAATTTTACCTAATTATGCAAGTATCTGGAATTCAGTTGAATTTATCTCTATGGTAGTACTGCATCATTGACATACTATGAATATATAATCTTTTAAGTACTTAAGTCCCCTGTTAATATGAGCTAAATTGTTCCTGCCTAGGAGATCTCGAGCCTACTAAAGTAAGAAGAAGTCTCACACTTTTATTTTGTGACAAAACCTCTTAGGAAGTTTTGAAAATGAATGGATAATATACTTTAAGCTTCCTTAAGATATATTTGATCAAGTGGACATCTTAATTAGAAAATACTTTAGTTGATCTCTTTCTGAAATTTAAGTGGATGTGTATGTACTTATTTTCCTTCACATGAAAGTATTGTGTATATTTTTTGATTAAATTCTTATGAGGTTTTACTAAGATAAAGATTATATAATCCTTACCTATCTCTTGATCTATCATAGCTATAAAGCCCCACTTCTTTTTTGATGATGTCCAAAAAGGAGGAGAATTTTATAAGATATTTTATGTTTTCTCTTGATCATATGTGATTATGGCATATATGTGTGACTTGTGTGATTGTGATATGATTCATGGGCAACATTAGTATTGAACAATAATAATCTTATGGACATATTTGATAGATGTATTTGAATAGTTCTAACCTCATGTTGGTATTAATGACTATCTTTCTAGTTTAGAGACAAGATATTTAATACTCATTTTTTAACTTTGAGTCATAAATGCCCTCATTCAAAATTCACAAGTGTCTTAATAATAAATGGATTTTGAGGATGCATTTTTTGCATCATCCTTAGCTTAATAAATTTTGGGATTTTCTCACCCATTTTCTTAAGTTTTGAACATCACCAAAAAGGGGAAGATTTTTGACCTTTTGGTATGTCAAAACCTTAAGAAAAATGGACAACATAGAATGTTTATTATGGATAATGTGTTTGTAGGACATGGACAAGAACTCCATAGTGAGATTTGAGAACTCAAGGAAATGAGATTTACAACAAGATGTCAAAATGAAGACTACATGGGCAAGATGAGAGCATGGATAAAAACAAAGGCTACAAATCAAATGAAGATGTTTCAAGGATTGGCAAGAAGGCAAATTGATGGAAGAAAGCCTTAGAATACAAAGCCTAAAAGTTGAGGAGATGTCTCCTAGAAATAGTAAACGTCTCTATCTCAAAGTAGATGTCTCCCTAGAGACATTCCATTTTCCAAAGAGATGTCTCTCTTGAATTGAGGTCAATCATAGGTAGACATCCCAACTTTGAAAAAAATGTCTACACTAGCCATTTAGTAGATGCTACATTAATTTTGATTTTTTGAAAACTTTGAGCCTATAAGATCATACCAAAATCTTGGGAATTGTGCAAATGTTATTCACAAAATATCAATCATTATCTATTCTATGTTATTGTGTTCTGTTTCTTCATTGTAACATCATTTGCTTGGCTGTGTGTTGTGTTGTGTTGCAAATTACAAGGACTTGTATATTCAGTTACCATTTTTCCTTGTGTTTTTCTCTTTTTCTTATAGCCCTGCAAGGTTGATGTGCTTCTTGCGAGAAGGAATCCATATTGAGTTTGTTGAGATCTTACAGGATTGAGTGGTTTTGCAACATTAAAACACTCCAAAGCAGAGCTCAATTTTGTAAAGGTTGTGGGATCCTTGAAACCACCTTCTAAGCTTGTTGGGACCTTGCAGGATTGAGTGGTTTTGCAATGACAAAACACTCCAATGCGGAGCTTAAAGCTTGTATAGTGTGTGATGCTCTTTAAACTAGAGCTTAAAGCTTGTACAGTGTGTGATGCCCTTTAAAGCACATTTTACTGAGAGACAAAGTTCGGAGGTGTGCAAAGATTCTACCTTCCCAGTGTGGACGTACCCAAGTTGGGGAACCATGTAAAATTTGGTGTGTTTTATGTCATAGGTGCAATTTTAATTGGGGAACTTATTCAACCCCCCTTCTAAGTTCTCAATCCTCAATATTCTAAGACTTGAAGGAAGAAACTGCAAGAGTTCAACTACGACTAAGACCGAAAGATGCCATAAATGTGAGGGGTATACACATTTATATAGGTAATGACTATGCTTGCATCGACATACCTACATTAATGCATCTTAGTATACGTTGAGAGGGCTACATCGATGGGCATGTGTCAACGTAGCCTGTGTTATTGATTGTTCATCAATCTTAGAAGCTTTTCCACCATAGATAGATCAACAAATTATTGATGAAATCAAGAATAAATGCCATGGAATAATTTTTCTACACATATGTTACACTTAGATATTAATAGTAGGATTTGAAGGGTAGGTGATGAGTGACGAGGTACCCCTACACTCAACCATACAAATACGAGTGTTTCACGCACGATTCGGTCGAACTCCATAGACAGGCTAGTTGTGGTATCTAGACAGTTATCCTTAGGTTGCAATTCGCTATCTTCCCACCTAGACTAGTATTAGCTTGTCATGTATGGTTTAGTCTAGAGTGAGGTGTATGATGTGTTTCTATGCTAATGCTACTCCTGAAGACAATGGAAGATAATATTAACTAAGCTAAGAGAAAAAAAGTGAGAGAAAATCTAAGCTAGCCTAAGTGCGATGAGCATCCATTCCTCAATCATCCATACACATCTTGGACCTCGTGCACCACTACCACTGGGATTACCAAGCGTAGATTCTAGGTACGCTACTGGGTTACCAAGTAGTCACACTTAAATGCTCGTAATTGAGTCGTACTCATTCCACGTTTAACAGGAGTTTATGGTAAGAAGAGATTAACTAAGAAAGTAGTAAATAACAATTAAGTAAATAACTAAGCTAAGTGAATGCTGCAATGATGAAGTAATCTCGATCTTTATTTCTAGTCATGTGCATGACCAAGTATGTCACACTCAAATAAAGGTGTCGTACAATTACAATCACCACACTGCAGGCATACACTAGGAGGAAAAGGGTTGAGAGAAAAACAAGAACTAAAATCAAAACTTAACTCTAAACTGATAAAAAGCAGTCTATCGGAACTGTCTACCTCTTATTTATAGATGAGGAGACAGGCTACGATATCGCAATTGACTAAATGGTGACTCATCAGTAGGCATATAAACTTCCAAGATCTGTAGCTCCATATGTAGTAACTTTAGAGGTGAGAAGACAAATGTGGAAAAACCCCTTAGGACATGACTACAAACATAAGGAAGTTTTTCCCTTAAATTTTGGCTTTTGGGAATTCAACAGCATAGGGCATCTAAAGGGCATGTCAAAGCAATACAAAGAATAATGTGATTTGCCTATAGCTCCAAAAAGAATATATTCAGCTATCAAAACTCACAAAGTCCATCAACCTGCTGAGATAGATGTAGTTTGTCAAAGAACTACAAATAAAGAAGTCAAGGAGGCTAAGGATGAAGCAACAAAGCAATTAAAAAGAAGCTTGTCCATGAAGCTCCTAATCTCTACTTATGTTCGACTAGTCATTGAGGTTTATAGATGAATAAAAAGTAGAGATCATCCTCTTTCTAGAGATTTTCTTGAAAAATATCTAGCTCTAATGAAGAAAAACTACTTCTCATAGAAGATATAATATCTAGAAGAGGCCATGCTTGTTAAAAGGCTTCCACTCAATGGCACTGAATATGCAAGGGTAAAGGCTGCTAAGAAAATAAGGATTGAAAGAATGAAAGCCAATAAAGAAAAGTAGCAACAAGTGCTTCTAAAGCAATAGCTAAAGCTACTCAAACAAGAAAAATTACAGGAGCTACAACAACAACAACAAAAGGGAGGGGAAAGCTCATCATTAGCTTTAACAACTCTCAATTTCCTCTCAGGTTATTTGATGAAGGGTGCAACTCAGTCTTTCAAGGTAAAGGATAAAGAAGGCAAAATCATCCTCAACAAAAAGCTCCATACAAAACCAAAGACTAAAACAAGTATCATCTTCCCTTATAAGAAAGATGATCCTCAAATTGGAGGTCAAAAACTAGTAATGTCCCATCAAGATATGTCAGAGACTATAGTTATTTTAATTAAAGATATGGAACAAGTTGCTGATAACATAATAGCTAAGCTCAAAGACTTTTTAATGCAAAATGACCAAGAAATAGTCATATTGACAAAAGAGTTAAAAAGCTCCAAAGATGAAAATAAACAACAAATAGTCATATTGACAAAAGAGTTAAAAAGCTCCAAAGATGAAAATAAACAACGCAAAGCTAAATTATTATGAAGGAGTCATTGCTAGAAAATAAAGAGTAGGCTATGATACGGTTAGCAAAAAAGTTGGTTATTGCGAGATTTAATCCTTTTTTCTTTTCAATTGGAAGGTGGGGGCTGAACTTAAAAACACACTCAAACATTATGAAAAATAAATTCACCTAAGATAAATTCACCTAAGACATACTCTTTTGAGAAGAAGGCAAGGTCCTATGCTCCCTTACCCAAGAGGCAAGGTTTTGTTGGATTATTTGTAACAATGAAAACTCGAATTAGCACCCTAAAAATAAGGGCCTTTTTCTTTTCTATTGTGTTGGAGTTTTACCTATCTTTGTTGTTCCTCTAGTGTTATACTTTGAAATTTTTTTATTTTTGATATATTTAAACATAATTATTGCACCTTTAAAATTTAAATGGGTTTTTTTTAAGGTTTGTATTTTTAAAAAATCTTTTGGTAAAAAGAAGTATAAAATATTGAAGTATTATCACTTAACCTCGAATGTTCATCCTGCCAAAGAATAAAATATTGTCCCACCATAATAGGTTTGAAATCGAACCGACTTACGACATACACTTTCACTTGTTTCACCGCATTAAGGAAATTGTCGCCAAGAGAAAACATTAAAAAATCCAAATTGCTTGTAAAGAACAGTGGCGAACCAGTCTCCTCCAAGGCTGGGCAGTTGCTGACTGTGGGCACAGACACCGATTCAATCCTGACCCTACTCTCAAAAACACATGCCAATCCCTGAAGAACAAGTATTACTTAACAGAGTGGCAACAATCCACTACAGTGGGGCCTAACCGGCATCAATGCCGCTAACAAGCATAGAAATTAACGTTTTGATTTCCAAGGTTCACGCTGTCATCATGGCCAACATATATCAGTGAATTGCCGTGACCCATAGTGGTTTAATTAACAGCAACATGTGACGGTGATGCATTCTTAACATTAATACCGAGGGAGACTGGCGTATAACCACTCGACTTTGCAAGGTAAGGTTCCAGACCGTTACAGGCTACACAGCTAGTTATAAATCAGACATTTACACAACAGTCATTCTGAAACAGTGCTTTGATGATGTCATCCATGTGGGCTCTAAATAGAGACCACAATTGCTCAATGTTCACTAATCTGCCAAGTGCACATACTTTTGCAGAATCACCACATCCTTGACTCACAGCTGCCCCAACACAAAAGAAAGTAAAGAAGAAGATGAGGATGATGATGCAGGAGCAATGATCAATCCAGAGAGGAAGGGCTGCTAGAACACCTATCAGAAGCAAGTTTGATCATAATTTCTGATACTTCTTCGGGTTCAAAACTGTTTTCTTGCAACATGTTGCAGTTCCAGCAAACTGTGAAGGGAACCTTCAATACTTCTTCCGGATTCTTCTCCTTCTTCTGTCCTGGTTCTAGACAGTTTCCGAGCAACGGCCAGAAATGGAGCAATATCAGGTTGATTCTGGGCATCCTGCTCTCTTCTTGGGTTTTTTATGTTATGTATGTGATGTTTACTACCCACCCATGCCTCCATTCTGGGAAATGCTTGGCTGCTCTGGTTCTGGGTAGCAATGTTTCTGCTTTTTCTTCCAAATCTTTGTCTGCGCAAGTGACCCACGTGGCCAGTACTGCAACCACTCTGCAGAACATAGTTTTTGGGATAGCTTCTTCTGCCACTAAGTGGCCCAAAAGGACAGATTTTGTGGGTCTGTGGTGGAGGCCCGGAGTGATGAGGGGGTATGTTTGGTTAGATCGGCAAGTTGCAGAAGAGCCACAGAAGAATGGGCTCGGTATGCCTGTTTTGAAGGTTTCAGAGGATACTTCTCAGATTAGGTATACTTTTCCCAAAGGCCTGCGTTCTGCCATAAGGATTTCTAGGATTGTTTCAGAGAGCTTTAGGATGAATTTGAGTGATGTTCACTGGTTTGTTATGGGAGATGATGATACTGTGTTTTTCCCTGATAATTTGGTGCAAGTTCTATCGAAGTATGATCACAGGGAGTATTATTATATTGGAAGTATTTCCGAGAGTTCGGATCAGAATAGTGCACATTCTTATGGCATGGCATTTGGAGGAGGTGGGTTTGCAATCAGCTACCCTCTTGCCAAGGCCCTTGAGAAAATGCAAGATGCTTGTCTGAATCGTTACCCTTATCTTTATGGAAGTGATGAGAGGATTCATGCCTGCTTGACTGATCTTGGAGTACCCTTAACCAGAGAACCTGGCTTTCATCAGGTAAACTTTAGTTCAATTTCTATGGCATTTGTTTCGTTTAAGGATTGTTTTGGGTCTCAGATTCAGGGTATTATCTTCTGTTTTATTTTGCTACCAGGGTTGGGTGTTTTTATTTTTTTGGTCCATGGTGTTAATCACAAACTGCATTCTTGTGTTTATGAAATTTAATGGAATGAACAAGAAGATAATTTAATGTCACTGTGTAGGAAACCAAAATAAATTTTGAAGATGTTTTTCGGACTTAGTGTCCTTTTTCAAGGAAAATGACTTTTTTTTTAAATAGCATATTTTATCAGAAAGAATGGCATTACATGATTACAAAGAAAAATAACGGTAAGTATGAACTCTGACTGGAAACAGATTTTGGTTTTTGGATGGAAAATTTGTAAGTATCTTCACATTTTGGTGAATTTAAGTTTTTTCCATAAATCTATTTTCAACGAGAGGCGGTCAATTTAGCCTGTATTGTAGGATTTGTGGCTCCCAGGGTCGATTTCGACTGTTTAGGTTCAATGAAAGAAATTTATGAAATAGAAACCACTGAAGTAATGTTGGCACGGATCAATTTTTAATGTTACAGCAATAAGTTTTCTTGTCTTTTAAAAGTATATTGAATTATGAACAGTTTCCGTTACATTGAAAAATGAAACTTTAGAAATTTGAACGAGTTTTAAAAACAATATTTTGAAACAATTTGGCTATTTTTTTCATACAGATGGATCTTCGAGGAAACGTTTTTGGATTGTTGTCTGCCCATCCTCAAGCACCTCTGGTATCACTTCATCATTTGGATGCACTGAAGCCAATATTTCCCAAATTGACTCAAATAGAGGCCTTTAAGCTTCTTTTCAAAGCAGCAGAGGCTGATTCTAGTCGACTCCTGCAACAGGCAATTTGCTATGATATGGATAAGAAAAGAACATTTTCTGTATCATGGGGCTACTCAGTTGAGTTGTATAGAAACATTCAGTTGCCAAAGGAGCTAGAGAATCCCCATCAGACTTTCATTTTTTGGAGAAAAAGCATGACAAACAGATTTGTATTTAACACTCGCAATGTCTCCAGGAATCCATGTGAGAGACCTATAATCTATTTTCTGCAAAGTGTCAGCATTGGATCTGCGTCTATCACTACTACTTACACAAGGGACGATCAGCCACTCTGCCGGTCAGACAAAGATACTAAATTTCCTCAGCATATAGTAGTGCTCTCACCAAAGATAGCATTGAATTGGAAGCAAGTATGAACTTGTCTTTTTTTACTAAAAAATTCTTTTTTCCCCTGGATTTCATTAGCTATTGCTGAATCTTCTTCTTCTTGAATTTATACGCTAATTTTTTTTATTGGTCTTTTTTTTAATAGGCCCCGAGAAGACAATGCTGTGATGTGATTAGTCCTGCCAACTCTGGCAGCACGCTCCAGATAAGAAAATGTATGGATGAAGAAGTTATTTATCCACAGCAGGAATGAAGAATTGGATTTTTTTTTCCTGTTTTTTAATATGGCTTAAAGCAAACATTTTGCAATGCAATGTCTCATTCTCTGTGCTAGAGTGCAAATACCTGAAAACTGCACGAAACCAATCTACATGGAACTGAATGAGTTGCAAATCTGTATATCTGCAACCTGCTCCAACATTGTAAATGACAAATGTTTTTCCTGATGTACGTGCCCTTTCTTGAAAGGGTGTAGAATAACAAATTCAGATGAAATGTTCCATGTCACAGATGGAACATTTCTCACAGAATTTTACAGCTTGATCTACATAATGAACATCGAAGTTGGTGAAAAAAAAACACTTCAGGTGATTCCCTGTTCTTTTATCCCTGAAGACAACTACTTGATCATTTGTATCAATGTACCGATGTAGCTGATGCCCATTTATTTATTTATCATTCCAATAAGAGTTCACTTTTCTTGAGTCATAATGATGATGGAACCCATATTTTTTCACTCATGAACATATCAAGTTTTCTGCACCTGTACAGTTGCAGAGTAGGGGCAAAAAGTATCATTATGTATTCAGCATTTGGCATAGAAGAATCTGGCAAAATATGTTTGTAAGGTCGTGGAATTGCATGTTCTATAACGAATTGCATCTGCAATGATGCTATTTTATATTGGTTTGCTCAACTAGAGCATCTATCTCACTTAATCACGGTTCTTGGATTCCTGCTATGGATACGGATACCCACCTACAGTTATAAGGTGGGGGTATCTGAGTTCGATGATATTGACTGAAATCAGCATGTTACATCTGACCTTGTTCCACCAATACATTTGATTATGGTCCTTTTGGTAGCTGGCATGTTGCGCCCCTTTTTTATGACTATTATCTTAGCAGTGGTATGGATTGAATTGCTGGGCAAAGGTTATTTTTGTTGCCATTAGGCCATGAATGACCTATGGGCATGTATGATGCCATACATGCCCAAAGCGGATGGATTCCTACTGCAGCCACCAATGCCATGGCGCCATAGCATGCTCATCATGTGTGAGGAAAAAATTTACATGATCGATCAAAATGTAAAACAAAAACTGCGATTTGGTCCATTGCCCTGTCTCGCCCTCATCTGTGAAAAAACAATTGTGTTTTTCGGTTGCTGAGCTCTGTCGCACCATTCTTTACTCTGCTATGCTCTACTCTGCTCCGATTGCTCAGCTCTATCGGTCTCTACTCTGCTCTGTTCTGCTTTGTCCCTCTTCAGCAACAGGACATCCCGTCCAAGTAAATGTTTTCTATGTTTTGCTGCATTTTTCTGAAAATAGGCATGTAAATTGTTTCTTTTGAAAACTACTAAGCAGATTGTCAACATTTCCTTTGCTTCTTTGGGTCTTTGGCCTTGTCTACCATTGTGTGCATTCTCAATCAAATTTATTTATATTATAGTCTTAAAGCAGGTTGCAGCAATAATTTATGGTCAAAGTAAATTAGTGAAAAGTGTTGCTTGTGGATGTGTTTTTCATAGGTTGGATTCCTATTTCACCCTCAATAAAGGGTACCTTACTTTGAGGTCATGCAGGCTTGCATCACAATTTTTTCACAAAGCGAGGCTACGCAACTTGCACATTTTTTTAAAAAAATTCTTTTAACTATGCTGCATATTGAGTTTCGCATTTGAAATATTTTCTAATGCAAGCCTTAGCGACTCGCACTTTAAATCTGAAACATGCGATTCACTGTGACTTGCATACAAGATTTTGACACAGTGAATCTTTGCATCTCGCACTGCAATGTATTGGAAAACTATCATACACAATTTCATAACACTGCTTTTTTTTTCTCTTGCTTTTCTATTACGAGAGACTTGGGCCTCGCACTATTTGTTGACATCTATTGGAATTGAAAAACTGCAACCAGTAGTGAACTGCTCGCAATCTAGTACCACTGTTTCTAATGTGTGCTAATAATGTTAATTTTAATGTGGGTTAATAATGTTAATTTTAATGTAGCATAGCTACATTGTTTGTGAAAATTTGCCTCGGTGGCGGTTGTCAAAGTTATATACAATCATGAGTATGGTAAAAGCTCAAGTTATATACAATCATGAGTATGGTAAAAGCTAAAGGAAACAACCAAAAGGGATCAGCCATATTTTTTAAATTGTAATTGTTTCAAAAATATAGTAATACACTTATTCATCAATTTTGTTTTTGTTATATTATTTTAAATGTTATTTAATTTTTGAAATTGCAGCTATTGCCTTAGTTTGTGAATAATATTAAAAGTATTTTGGAATGTCTGCTCTTTCTAAGAAATTAAAGAAAATTGGAATTTATAATTGAATGACAATGAAAAGCTGCCATGATAAAAATGATAAAAATGTTGTTTACAATTTTTATAAATGATTGACTAATAGTGTCTTTGATGGGGTAAATACTTTGCAACACAAATTATTTAATAGACATCATACAAATTTTATACATCAATGAACCAACTATCCAACTATCAAGGAACGAAGGTGGAAGAAAAGTAAAAATCACTTAATTTAGTATTTTCGCAAATTTGATAAGAAAGACAACAACCCAAATTGCTATTTAAAGTTACTATTGCTCTCCAAATTTATGCAATAAAAGTAATCAAAGCTAAGATTTGTAATTATGTAATTGTACTCATGTGGGCATTGAATAATAATGGTCTTCCTTTTGATATCTCAGTGACCATACTATCTGATATGAGGAGGCGTGGAAGGGCATAGCAACTTCATGATGTAGAGAGTTTCTTAGCTTTTCAATTATTATGAACAAATTATTATAGAAATATAACATATAGTTTATCTCTGTGCAACTTCATGATATAGTAAAGTTGGATCCTAAAAGCATTTTCAAGAATGCATCGTTGTCTAAGAGGCCTAAAAGCTCATCTGATGTGAATGAAGATGATAAACCTTCTATGCAAGATGTGTCTCATCATGACAAATGTTCTTTGAAAGTAATTGAAGACAAATTAGATGATGTGATTGAGACATTACGTCAATATTCCAAAAACAATGCAACACTTTAGAATAATGTGGAAAAGCTGAAATTTAGCAAAGCTCAGTTGGTTGCTGTAAGAGAACAATGCACTAAAGGCAAAAATAGAGAACTTTGTGGCTAATAAAAATAGTTGCATAGACAAGCTTATTGTTTAGAATTAAAAAATGGATGATGAAATTGTAGCATGAAATAGGCATGCTAAGGAATGCATTGGTGTGCAAAAACATTCACCTTAATAAAAGTAACATCACATGAGACCTTAATAATGGTATAATGTTGTACATTTTCTATATTTCTTTAAATCTTTATTATTTTTGAAAGCTTCTTTTTTAATGTTCTTAATGTAAATGTGTAAAACAATTTTCAATGATATGGGAACACATAAAGCAATCAGGAGATTATTTGTTTCTGCTGAACACAACAAAGAACAAAGAATTCATGAGATGATGAATTTCTAGAAACCAA
Organism: Gnetum montanum; assembly: GCA_015680685.1. Lineage (NCBI taxonomy): Eukaryota > Viridiplantae > Streptophyta > Gnetopsida > Gnetales > Gnetaceae > Gnetum > Gnetum montanum. The sequence continues at coordinate 1,772,296 of MNCI01007180.1, forward strand.
CAGGTAACTGAACTTAATATCGGTGTTGCATATGTTATGTTTAAACATTTAAATTTTCGATTTGTTGCTCACCCTATTATCTTATTATATGTATGAAACTATCATGGTAAAATGTAGTTTGAATTTATTATCTAATTTTTCCATTTTCCAATTAATGCCAATGTTGATTTGAAAACACCAATTGACGATGGTGCAACAATTGATAGAGTGATGAAGTCTCTTGTCTCTAGTATGCTTGATAATAAAGAGCTTGTGAGGACATTATTTGCCCCATATGTTGCCATAGGATTCTATTTTAACAGTTTATATAATGGGTGGAAAGAATGGCTAAACGATGACATCATAAATGTCTACATCACGCACTTGAAAAAACTTCAGAAGTCACTCTATGGTTGTCATGAATTTCAAAATACAAAATATTTCATCTTCAACAATATATTTTAATGTTATCTGAAGTCCTTCAAGAGCAAGATGCAGGTGTCTTAGAAGAACCAGTTAAGACATAGATCAAAGAAAAATAGTAAAAAACATTCTAAATGGTGAAAGTGGTATGTTGGTTGGAGAAGAAGTTGATGATTTTGTTGTAGAAATAGATTTTGTTAAAGAGCTTTGATGAGTCATGTTTTGGTAGGACTTCGATATCCGATATATAATATTGAAGCTGTGTTATTAAGTATCCGATATCAGGGCACAACTTCCAATGTCGAGGATCCGATATCGTCCCTTCCGTGCTAGCCTATAAATACAACACTTTAAGTGATTATACAGCATCCTTATTCAAGTGTGATGTACTTGAACACATTACATGTCCGACAATAAAGATCAAGATTACTTTTATCATTGCAACATCCACTTAGATTTATTATTGTTAATTACCTAAATGCTTACTGTTTTTCTTATTTAATGTTTATCATTTATTATTGTTTATTGTTTTTATCATTAATGAGTACAACTAATCGTGATTGCTTACGTGTAATTACTTGGTCACCTGATAGTGTTATCATTTGGTATGCCCAATAATAGTATGCTTGATAATCCCAACAATAGCTACACGAAGTCCAAGGTATGTATGAAAGTGATGAGATGCGATATCGCATACACGATATCGCGGTCCACCGCCAAATCTATAAATAAGAGTCGACACTCCCCTCATTTCTCATCCTAGGCTTAAAGTAGGGAAACTCTGGCAGTTTGATCACTCCAGAGATAGAATATTTTCCATGTGCCCACAATAGGAGTCCCCAAGTGAACGGATCTTTATTCGAG
>MNCI01007180.1:1778845-1814614 GCA_015680685.1 Gnetum montanum
TGAGGCCTGATGTCATTGTAATAAGGTGTTCACCCTTGTTGTCATGAACACCAGTTTTGTCAAGTCTTGTAATAATGATCCATTCACATGTCATCCCATTAGTTCCATTCCCCTCAATAATTCCATACCTTCCCGATACTATTGTAAGGAACTCGAGGATGAGTTTTCATTCAGTCATGGGGGTATGATGAGATGCGATATCACATGCACTGTGATATCACGGTCATTGTGATATTGCATCCCATGCGATATCGCATACGCAATATCGCATCGTCCCCTATGATATCGCATACGTGATATCACGGTCTGCCACAAAATCTATAAATAAGAGGTGGCACTCCCCTCATTTCTCATCCTAGGCTTAAAGTAGGGAAACTCTCGCAATTTGATCACTCCAGAGATAGAATATTTTCCATGTGCCCGCAGTAGGAGTCCCCAAGTGAACGGATCTTTATTCAAGCAGCTTTGTACCTAAACGCAAGTTGTGTACGGCAATAAAGATGAGCTTTGTGGATAAACCTTACAGTGCATGGAATAGGTTTTATTACATGTTATTTCCTACATGTTATTTATTACCTACATTAGTGCAACATGAGTACGACTTGATTACAAGCATTGACGAATGTGTACGGCTAATCAAGGAATCGGCTGCTCATCGCGATTAGTCTCTCTCACCCTTGTCTCCTAGAATGCAGGATGAGTATGAATTGATTACAAGCATCTATGGATGTGTACGGCTAGTCAAGGAATCCGCTGCTCATCACGTTTAGGCTAATTAGGTGCCTCAGTATGACCACTTCGAGCACGTGCGTTACGTGTGGTGATCCCAGTAACGATTAGTGTTTGGTAGCCACAGTTGCATAGTTCAAGGTGTGTACGGTAAGTGGGAATGGATGCTGATGCTAGTTAATTTAGACTTAGTCCTTAGTTAGAGTTAGTTAGCTTTGTCAACCCTTTGCTCTTAGCATAGAAGACATAAAACATAAAAGACCATAAAAATCATATACCTCGGACTTACTTAACCATATACCGTGACAATAACAAGTAAGTCTGGGAAGACAACGAATGATTAACCCCAAGTGTTCCATGGGGCGTTTATGCATTTAGTCTACGGTGTTCGACTGGATCGTGCATGCTACGCTCGTTTCGTATGGTTGAGTGTAGGGGTACCTCCCTCGAACTTACTTAACCATACACCGTGACAATAACAAGTAAGTCTGGGAAGACAACGAATGATTAACCCCAAGTGTTCCATGGGGCGTTTAGGCATTTAGTCTATGGTGTTCGACTGGATCGTGCATGCTACGCTCGTTTCGTATGGTTGAGTGTAGGGGTACCTCACCACTCATTAGAAAGGTTAGGAACGGATACTCATCACACATAAGTTAGTTTAGATTTTACTTTCTATTGTTGATTAATTTAAATAATTGATTTCTTTATTATTGTTAGCAGTAACATAAGGCTGAAACAACATTAAGAATCATATGCCTCACTCTGGACTAAACCATATGTGACAAAGCTACCCAATATTGAGTACCGAATAATGCAGCTTTGATATCAAATATTCGATATTCGATATTATAGTTCTACCAAAGCATGACCTATCATACCCCCACAATTGAATGAAAACTTATCCTTAAGTTAAACAAAATGAGAAACAAGTTTTTTACAAAATATTGGGAATGTATGGGATTGTTGATTAACTCTAATAAACACACAAACTAACTATTTCATGTCGTAGTGATATTTTATAAAAAAAGGAAAAAACATGACAAAATAATAAAATTGGGAAAGATATGTAGTTCCCAGAGGCAATGGCTCTTCCCTTGGTCGCTTCCCTTTTGTCGTTAGGCTTCTAGAATTTGTAATGATTCAAGAGCACCTGCAACTTCTCCTTCTCTATTCTCCAATCATGCACTATCTAAATTGATGATCCAATGTGTGTTGGAGCTAGTACATCCTATGGACATGGAAGCTATGAGAACATCTAATTAGCTTTCACATACCACATCGTGAACTATCATCGTTCCTTCTCAAAAGCTCTAGCCTTTTCTCTTAATTCATGATAATGTGTTGTTCTTCTAGCTAGGTCTAAAGCTACATCTCTTTGCCCATGATAGCAAGCCTTAATTGTTTTTAGTTTTGAGTTTTCCATGTGAATTTTTTGTGGAACATATTTTCTATCTACAAACTCTTTTTCATATAAAGCATACTACTTGCTATTCTAATTTATTTCTAGGCCAACCTACTATTAACATGGCCAAGTTAGCATAATGAAGGTTAGTTAACACTATGTGCTCCTTCAAATTCTCAATCTGCAGGTCCTTGTTTTTCACTCTCACTTGGTGAACCAAGACACAGCTATCCAAAATGGGTTGCTAGTTAAGATTTTGCGCTGACATGAAACTGATGCAAGCCTTTGCCATTTAGATTTTTTTTTATTGATTTTTTTGTACATGTCAACCTGGTCCCAAAAGTGCTCTTTCAATTTCTCATGTTTTTTGGCCCCATTCTACCATGCGCTTATCTCAATTGTAGACTTATGATGTAGTGTGTACCTCCTCTATTGAGAAGGTTCAATTCTCTCTAGTCAATCTACTTATGTCCTAGTTAACCCTCACTAGTTTCTTCCTCAACTAGTAGATACTCTCCTCCAAGATGTTGTTTTACTTTTCAATAGTGGTCAACCTTGCATTGTTAGCAGCAAGTTGCTTAGTTTCTTTTTGGATAGCGGTCAGTGCTTTCACATGAGCATATGCTTGGGCTTTGGTAGCTGAGGCATTCCAAACTGCTTTCTCCTTTTCCTGTTCAGCTACTTTATTCTGCTTAATCAATTGGCCTACTCGCTCTATTCGAAACTGCTCCAACTAGTTAAGCACATGAATTAGGAAGGATCCCTTCTTTCAGCCCTCATGGTGATGAGCTCTTATTACAATCGATGTACCTCTGCTTCTACATACTCTACCTTAGTCTCTGCCATGACCAGGCTTCCTTTGAGTGGCTACAAGGTTGAATTGAACTATAGTAACATCACTGGGAATGTTGAAGAGGGTTGTCATGACCTGTCCAATCTGCAATAATTTATCGAGCACATTCTCATAAGCCATAGGAGTTATCAAAGTCCTAGCTAACCTCTATATGTCTCTAGTTCTAGTTAAGTTCACCAAGGGCACAACAAGTACATTAAAAGATTCTTTGACGTGGTCTATTATAACTTCTTCTACACCTACCGCATCTTGATGTTGCATGACCACAACTGTGGCACCTTCTCCAATTTCAAGCACCACTTGGAAAGACGCGACATTCCTGGAGATTTGCTATGACCATTGGGCTTCTCATCCTAATTGTAAAGAAGTTTGTCCCCTTGATGGATTGACAAAAACTGTAGGCTAAACAACATCATCAATGACTCGAAAGAGGTTGGATTCATCCCTGCTTCTCCAATTAAGAGTTTTAGCAATTCACTGCAGATGGCTAATTAAGGATCTATAATCCTGTAATGGTGGAAATCAAACTTGCAGCTCTCTAGCCATTACCTTGGTTCTTGTTCTAGCTCCTTCTCTGGTTCTTATTCTCACTCCTTTTCTAGTTTTTATTCTTGCTCTTCACCAAGATCTTTCCTTGGTGCTACTAGTTTGAGCAACTCATAGAATGAAGCATTTTGGGCCCTCCTAGAAATGTCATTGGTGTAACCCAAGATTTTGACTCACTTAATAACTTCCTAATTAGGCAAGGGAATGGAAGTGTTAGCTTCTCTACCTTTCTTTCCTTGAATCGTTGTTGAATTTTCATGAAGTACAGCTAGGTAAGGTTGGCATTATATTTGCCTATTAGGATTGCACTTCATTTAGCCATGTATGTTGATATCCTGTTTAGTCCTTTAGTAGGGAAGAAGTGGTATGTGCCAATATTTAAGTAAATTCTCTCTTCCAAAGTCAACTCATTGTATATTTTGTCTTCTTTATTATATGCCTACTTCAACCACAACTTCCTTGTTTCTACATCAAATCTTGTGAACAGATGTGCTACTTTGGATCCCACATTGGGTATGTTCAGAGTCTTTGCAATGGCCTTTCCTGAGAAAGAAATAGATATTCTACTAATGTTGACAATGGTGCCCTCTTCTTTATTGTGCCAGAATTAATACATCTCACCAAGGTACCATTCACCACTTTTAAAAAGAATGTGCCATAAAGGTGATTACTAAAGCTGAGTTTTGACTGCCTCAAGGATAAATTTCATGAATGGCCTAAAGTTCATTTCCATGATGACCATGGTCAACATGGATTGCTGCTGGATGGCTTGAAGGCATTCTTGGGACAACATGAGGCATTGTCCTTGCGCTTGAGCCTGTGGTCCTGTAGCCTTTGCCTAAACCGATTATCTTCTAATAAGGGCCTCTTGATGAATGCTAAATGATTGGGCCTCTTGTTTTTTATGCTCAGTTTGTGGGCCTTATTCTCCTAGTCAGCCTCTACCACCTCTCGAGTGTTTGCTTGCATCCTATGAAGGTTCTTTTTGTCCTTCTCTTTTTGGGACCATCTACAATCAATCAAGGATTTTGGGTTACTAAAGTTTTTTTTATTCATCATCAATAGGTTTATACCTTAATCATGTCCTTAGTTTCATTAAGTTCTTAGTTTATGTGATTTTAGGATTAGAAAAATTTCAAGAAAAATGCCCAAAAAGGATTAACTTCTTTTATAACCCTTCATAATTGACTTCTTTTTCCTTATGTGTGCCCTATAATGATGGTTATGATTCCTTAGGGGTATTAATTAAAGATTCTACCATGCATACAACTGATTGTTTATTAAAAAGCCTAAGTTTTTCAACATTCTTACCCTTATAATGCCTTCCATGTGATAGCAAATTTTGAAAAATTGGCACAAGTTTTCCATACAAGCACCCCTCCAACTAAATTGAACACTCCAAGATAAAATAGGTTTAAAAAACACAGAAATTGGAGTGGTATGAACCTAGATATTATGTGTGGAAGTTGGATGCACAAAGCTCTTAGTTAAGAGAAAAAAATGCAAAAACTCCCTTAGCTACAAATGATGAAAATGATTTCTGAAGAATCGTAGGGACCCTATTTATGGTTTTTGTGGACCCAATATCAGGTAGCCAATATCAACTCCCACCCAATATCGAGTACTTGATATCGAATGCTTTAAAATTACATTTCGTGAGGGCATTCAACATGGAAAATAAAGTCTTGTTATTGGTTGGAAGGTTTCATGTAGAGTTCAAAGTTCTGGGGTAAGTGAGAATACATATTTGAGCACCAATAATGTTGGAAAACTAAATCATAAAAATTAAAAGTTTTGAAAGATGTAAGAAAAGGTTATTGAATCCATCATATATAATGGATAGGTTGTATGATAAGGGAAGGTTTTGAAATTGACATTTATGCACTTGGAAGGTTCAAGATGATGCGATTATGTTAAACAAGTACAAGTTACAATAGCTATACAAGTGGGTCCTCCCCAAAGTGGGCTTCAACCCTTAATGCCCTTGTATAACCACACCTAAAAATGTTTGTAGGCACCAAAGGGGTTGAATGCAACACATGTTAGCAAAACACGCATGTTAGAACCACCAATTTGAGAGAATAACTCTATGTTACACAAAACCATAAGTTATGATCATACAAATAGTGAGATGAGATGGATTTTAGAAAGGATTGTAAAAACTAGGATGTGAGGTGAGTTACCATAGGCATAATAAATCCTTGTGTGTTATTAATGGTAAAATTAATCATTAGTCCTTCTTTCTAGGATTTAAACCAAGTCTAAACCACATTCTAGTGATATCACATTATTTTATCTCTTTGATTAACAACCATAAGACTACCATTGTTGCAAGGAGTAGCATCACTTGATGTTTTGTCCAAGGGAGGAGTTTATTCATGGCTCTCTCTCTCTCTCTCTCTCTCTCTCTCTCTCTCTCTCTCTCTCTCTCATTCTAAGAAGCCACCAACCTTCAAGCATGGGTAACATGTCTTTCCAGTGGAACCCTCAGAAATTTATTTTGTGCTCTATTATTTTATTTTTATTTGTATCAACCTTACTAGAGGACTACCTTCAGGCATGGGTAACATGTCTTTCTAGTAACATGGTAAGACAACACTTATTTTACCCTTACTTCTATTTTTCATTAGATCTACAAGGATATATTTACAACCTTAGCAACATGATAGAACATATAGAAGTGGTCAAAGCGATTCCACAAGTTCCCTTGATGTCATACCCTTTGCATTCGCCCTTGGTTCTTCACTTTCCTATCTAGGCATAATGATTATGAGTTATTTCTTAGTTTGATGATAGAAAAAGAATATCATTATGACCATGGTAAGAACCTCTTATTAATGGGATGGATGGATGGATGATGTGGCCTCGCTGTTTAAATAATCAATCACTCATGACTTTGACAACATAGAGAAAACCTCACCTCATTGAGCTACATCTTATCGTTTCATTCACAATTGAGATTATTGACAAGGAAATAAAAACAAAGTGTGGAAAAAGTTAATAATGATGGGTAAAATTTGTATCAAAAAATAAGAAAATGATAAAAAATTGTAAAATAAAAAGATAAACACTTATTAATTCTTGATTTTAGTATGGGGCATCTCCCCCATGACTAAGCTTTTGACCATGACAAGAATTAATAAGTGGGTAGGTTCACTCCACGCATTTGTGAAATAGTGTTAGACTTTCATTTTCAAGCCACTAGGTATCTTCTAGTTTAGTGATGGCTACGTAGACAAGTTGTTGCTCATACACTTGGTTTTGAAATGTATAGTGGATGAGAATAGAAGTTGTGTTAACTTTGTGGACATCTGGCCTGTGACTGCACCCTTTATCATGATTAGTGATGCATGGATTCTTTTGTCTCTCAACACAACTAGATTCATCATTTCTGTCAAGTGTTGGAGTAATGATGAATGTTGGCCTTTGCATAGGATTAGAGGACATTGGTTATAAGAGAAAGGGTGTTGCACTTGATTGGCATTGTGCTAGTTTGGATGAGTTAGTAGGTCCACAAGTGTTGTGCTCACACATGGAAATTATCTTTAAAAAAAGGTGTTTTTGAGACTATGGTGGAGATCTACTAGCATTATCATTTTTGTGTATGTTTATAGCATAAGTTACATTCTTTTTCCGATGTTGTGATGCTGAACCTTCCTATGTTACTGGCCGTGACATGTGATGGAGGTGAGTATGAAAATATTAAGGACATGATGGAGGGTAAGAGGTGTGAGGTCATGATCTCATAGAAGATGTTGCAGGTTGATAATATTTGGGAGAGTAGTAATAGTGATTTGAGGTAGAGGAAGCAAAACTAGTTGGTGAAATAGGTTTTTGAACATAGTATCCAAACAGGTCTAGTTGACAATAAGGGTAGAGCTGGTTTGATGATGGCCTCCCCCATGACTATGGATTTTGCCACTGCAATTGATGATAGTGTAATGATCAAAACCGTTGGCGGTGGGAACATCGAGGTCCATGGGAACATAGCCTAACCCCAAATCCATGCGAAGGCCTACTAGAGGTAGAGGCAACGTGCCCTAAATGGTCTGGTTAATCAAACAGGAACTTACCAAATGCAATGGATGTCCAACATGATTAGCTGTGGTGTTAATGTAAGATGGTGCTGAGGTGTGCAAGCTGTGTTTATAGTACCTGTGGTATTTGCGATGTTAGTGGGAGCAAGCATAATTATAGGTGCATGAGGAGGCAAGCATAGTCAAGAGTTTCAACAAGGCAGATGGTGTTAACATAGGAGGACCACCGCCTGAGCATAGTTCAAGCATGTCTACACAGTAAAAATGGTGAAAATACAAATAAAGTGTAGAAAATGCAAAGAAATAGAGAGAATGAAGTAGAGTGCCACCCCAAATGGGGTTGAGAGTAGTTAACACCAATAGGGGATTAGAGGGTATGCAGTATACATCATTCACAAGTGGACAACCTAGTCATAGTCCGAGGGTGTTTGGCTGCAAAGATTGGTGTCCTGATGAGGTGTCTGCATCTACTAGGTTGGCCACCACAATGTACTACTACATGCGGTGTTTTGTTGATGGCCTGCCACTTCACTAATTCATTAGTTCGTTAATGTACCCTTGATTTGCATATGAGGTTCCACCCTTACTGTGATGAATACATAGGTATTTATAAGGTTAGGATTAGCAGGAAATGCAAGATGGCTACCACATGACAGATGGGATGGCTGGGATTATGCTCAATGTATTACTATTCATGTGGTGTGTTGATGGGGTTGATGGTGTTGATGGTATTATGCTTTGTTATGCTCTGCTAGACTCTTCGGGAGTATGACTACGCTGCCAACTACATATGTGTGCACCGAGAAGACCTTGAGGTACCTAAAAATGAAACTTAGAGACTATGCTCTTCACACTCTTGCATGGGGCCAAGCGTAGTTACAATTTCAGGGAAAAAGGGATACAAGAAAGAAGCATTTTTCTAACTACACTTACTGAAGGTTAGTTAACTACGTTTTGGAGCTAAGCTAAGCATCGTTGCTGCACTGTGGAGGCCACTAGAGACTATCCTTGCCGACTACGCTCTTCTAAAAATTGACTACACTCCCAACTTGAAAAGAGAATAGTTCTACTACTGGTGGAATCTATGAGAAAACTGTAAACTACACTCTCTCCGGGAGGCTAACTACACTCCCAGTTAGGGGTGAGCATAGTTCCAGGACTTGGCAAAACTTGTGTAGCTAATGTATTTCTGATTATGCTCTCTCTGAGAGGCTGAATATGCTCTTAGCTGGGGTCAAGTGTAGTCTTGACACTTAATAAAATTTGTGAAAACTGGCCTTTTACTAACTATGCTCTCCACGACTACATTTTCTATGCTCCAAAATGGTATGCTTTGGGAAGAGCATAGTCTCAACCCTAAGGTAAATTTTCAAGATTTTTTCCTCCAGCTGACTATGCTCTCTACACTTTGCAGAGGGGTTGAGCGTAGTTCCCACTTTTTGCCAAAATTTGCAACCAAGATGCCATAGTGTAGATTTGGTGGTGTTTCATTAGTCCCTCTTTGTTGACGTCTAGAGGAGTGGCCCAAGGGACATTAGCAAAGAATAGCAAAACACAACAACATACTTGGCACCAACATTGCTCTTCAATGCATGATTAGATGTCATTGCACCATGCTTAAGAGTTCTATGGATAGTGGTACGCTAGATGGTAGGTGAGAAGTGGGAGTAAAAGATGTAGGTGTTGTGTTGGGGATAAAAGGGAAGATGAGATGCAAGCGAGATGTTATGATGCAAGGGCATCACAGCTAATGGTGACCATCGCACCAAAGTGGCTTACCCTTGAAAACAGTGACCTCTCATCAGAGTGCTTGTGAGAGAGTCAAGGTATAGGTTCAAGGCTAGGCCAACTATGAAACTTCTTTACTACTGGATTGCTTGATGACATGCTTTTTCCCCCTTTTTTCAGGTGGGGTGAACCTTCTTTGGGCTTTGCACGTTACTAAATTCTTGTTGTGAAGTGCTTCCTATCAAGTGAGTTGCACATCACTAGATGGACTTTACTTTGTCATTGGTGAAACTTCATCACATCTATATGACAAGTGTTTCCTCCCTAGGATGACTTATGTAAAATCTATTTGGGCTTTGACCCACCAACAGGGGCTCCCCACGATATGACTCATGTTACGTCTACCTTGGGTTTTGAAGCTTGATTTGAAGAGGATGCCATGTGGTCACAGCACATGAGCGTCAAAAAGGTTTGGATCTATGCTATGTGGGGAATAAAAGGGTATCGGGATATAGGAGTAGATGTGAGTAATCTATAATAGGATAATGGAGATATGCACAGTTGAGAGGTTTAGCTAGTCCAATCATGCACATTGAAGCAATGTGGCAACTTGCTACTGTGATGAGACATGCCTTTGTATGACCGCCTAGAGCTTTGTCCTAAAAACATAACTCCAGGAAGACAAGAAAACCACACAATACATAAATGTGAATAGACTGCAAATGATAGAATTCAGAAGGCCACATTAGTGACACAAGTTGCGTAGATTAAAAGTTCTTTATTCTAGAACTATAGTATGCTCGCTCACTTGGTGTAGAAGGAGAGCTGTAGTATGCTTGCTTTCTTACTTGCAAAAGGATGGAAAAAGCTATTAATGACTGACCACGAACCTAATTTAAGGTCTTGGTAGACCATGGATTTACCAGTTTTAGGTCCTAGCAGACCATTGGGCCTAGTTTAAGGTCCTACTAGATCGTGATGTGCTAGTTTATAGTCCTAGCAGACTACTCTATGCTAGTTTAACATCTTAGTGAACATGATGTCTACTTTAGAGTCATGGAGGACTACTAGTTTAAAGTCATGATGGACTGCTAGTTTATAGTCTTAACAGACACGTTGTGCTAGTTTAATATCATGACCCAAGGATAAGCTATGCTAGTTTATAGTCATACCAAACCTCTATGCCAGTTTAACATTGTAGGAGATGAGTGCTTACCTTGCTTCATTGATGTGCAATGCTACATGTTAGATATAGTATGACTTCAAGTGCAAATAGTTCACTAGATTGGCAAACTCATTTCCATCTTCATTAGCAAGCTTGAATGCTCTATTATCGTAGGCCTTAATGACCAGGAAAAGCCCTTCCTGGTTGGCTAAGAATTTATCCATGGGTTTATGAACAACCTTGAGAACTATGTCCCCTTTCTTGATCTGGCATTAATTTTTGTTGTGATGATGTTGTTTCCATTACCTTTCTTGATACCATTCAATGCAATCAAGCATACACATGCACTCCTTCTCTATTGAGTCAAGGTCTATCGTTCTCAACTCATTGTTCCGACCTTCATCAATGAAGTCCAAGAGGATTACTTAGAGTGATGGAATCTATAATTCAAGTGGAAAAACTTCTTCAGATACATAGAAAAGGCTATAAGGTGTCATACCTGTTGCTGTTCGATGCATCGTGTAGTAGGCCCAAAGTGCATAGACTAGTTGCTCATGCCATCATCATTTACTGTTGCTTAGCATCTTCTTGAGGAGGTTGACAATGACATTATTGGTAGCCTCTACTTGGCCATTTTCCTAAAGGTAGTATGGTGATGAAAAGGATTTTTTGATGCCAAAGTGCTCACAAAAGGCTTTGGTTTCAATGCTACTAAACTACAGTCTGTTGTCCATCACTATGGTCATAGACAAGCCGAAACAGGTCACTATGTTTTCCAACACGAACTTGCAAATCTGCTGTGATGTCATCTTCCTAAGGGAAATAGCTCCGACCCACTTGGTGAGATATTCCATTGTGGTTATTATGAAGTTATGCTCTATAGAGGACTTAGGCGTTATGGGTTCAATGATGTCCAAGCCCCAGCATTGGAACAACCATGTGATTTGTGTTATACATAATTCAGTTGGTGGCACGTGCATTAAGTTGCTATGCCACTGACAAGTGTTGCATGTTTTGCCTTTCAAATGCAATTTCTCTCCATTTAAGGCCAATAGTAGCCTAGCCATCTAATTTTTACTGTCATTACCTTAGGTGCTATGTGACCTCCACACAGCCCTTTGTGGACTTGCTCAACAATAACTTTTGCTTTGTTTTTGCTTACGCAGGTTAGTAGTATGTCATCTAGGATCTACAACATAATGTGTTATCACCTACAATGACGTACTACCATTAATGTTTGCCTACTACATCCTTTTGAGTAGCAGCTACGAGTTGTAGAGGCTCACCCTATAGAAGCTACGTCTTGGTATCATCATACCACTCTTTTGCATGGGTGGTGCTAACTGTGGCTATGGATGCATCTTTTATGGTTTTTGTGATAGGTGAAGTGTAATCCACCACCAACGTGGGCAATCCATTGAACATGCTAGGTGCTATGCTAAGGGCTAATGTTGCAAGTGCGTTTTCACTTCAGGAAGCATGTTGGACATCACCAACTGCAAAGTGTTAGAGCAAGTGTGTTGTCAAGTCACAATAAGGTTGTAAATGTTGTGCTTTGTAAGAATAAACCTTTGTTACCTAATTAACCACTAATTGTGAATCACCTCAGATTAGTATGCGTTGGATCCCTAGGTCGCATGCTACAAGGATGCCTTGAAGAAGACCTTCATACTCTACCATGTTGTTGATGCAAGGAAATGCAAAACAATATGTGAATGGTTGGATCTCCTCAAAGGGAAACATGATAATAGTAGTGGTTCTTCCTCCTCGAGAGGTTGAAGCTCTATTGAAATGCAAGAGTGCCTCATAGTTGTTAGACACTTGGCTAATACTGCTAACATGCTCGTCCAGGAACACAGGATCTATGGTAGCTTGATATCTATTGGTGAAGTTGTGAGTTGTGTGATTATAGCTTAACCTTTTGTTGAGCCTTATGCAACATAATGCAGGTCAAATTACACTATTATTGCTTTCTACCATGCAATGTGACTGCTTTCATAGATATTCATTGTTATAGCTCAAAGTACATTGTACTCGCAAACCTAGCTACGAAATAAGTAATGCCTTCACTTCTTTAGTGAGAAGACCAAGGCAAGGCAATACTTCTCCATGTTTTTGTATCTGGTTTCATGGGCTACTAATGCATGGCTTAGGTAGTAGACCAAGACCTCTATGCCATCATCTCACTTTTGGTAAAGCAGAGAAGCGATGGACATGTCAGAAATGGCAAGGTAGATGTCAAAAGGCTTTTCTCCTTGCGAAGGGTAAACTGTAGGCAATTGTGATAGCTCTTGCTTAATGTTGTTGAATTCTTGTTAGCACTAAGTGGTCCACTTGAAGTGGGCTCCTTTCTTGAGAAAATGTTTCATTGGTTGTAGTTTGTCAATTAACTAGGTAATAAACCTATGTATGAATTGTATTCTACCTTGCAACCCTCGTAGCTCCTTAAGGTTACCCAACAATGCCAAGTTGGTTATGGCCTTAACCTTGTTGGGGTTTATGCGTATACCTAATTTGGCTACTACAAAGCTGAGCATCCTATCCAATTTGATGCTAAAAATGCACTTCTTGGGGTTTAACCTAAGCTTGTGTTTTAGGCAATGTTTAAGCACTAAGTCTAAGTCATTTGCATGGTTATGGGCCACTTTGGACATAATTACAATATCATTTACATAGTCATTAAGCAAACTCAGCATGTAATCACTAAAATTGTATGTCATTACATGTTTGTAGGTTGCTCCTACATTCTTTAGTCAAAAAGGCATCATTGTGTAGCAAAACATACCTGAGGGGGTCATGAAGGTTGTACTGAGCTTTTGCTCAAGGTTGATCCTAATCTCGTTGTAGCCCAAAAACCTATCTGTAAAGGACAACATGGTGTGTCCAGCTATGGTATTGATCAGTTGATTGATACTGGGCAATAAAAGGTCATATTTGATGGTTTCCTTCCTTAGGTCTTGAAAGTCTATGCAAATGCATATACTTTTATTTTTCTTGGGCACAAGCACGATGTTATAGACCCAGTCTACATAATCAATAGCTGGGATGAAACCAGCTTTATAAAGCTTGGTGATCTTGTCACAGACTGTCAATGCTACCTCAAATCTAACCTTGTGTTCTTTTTTCTTAACTAGTTTGATGTAGGAATCAAGGATGATGTTATGTTCAACTAGCTAGGGATCTAGGCCCAGCATGTCCTCGTATGATCATGCAAACACTTTCATGTTATCATTAAGTAATTTAGCGATATCATGAGTGTGCTGGTGTTCTAGCAAGGAGCTTAGTTTTAGTGTTCTGGCCTTACCACTGTGTGTTGCCACAAGGATCTCGACAAGGGGATCCTCTATGACATCCCCTACCTCTAGGTTAAGGGCCTTAACTAGATGGTCGAGCCAGTCGAGTATTCATTGTAGGCTATAGTCTCAAGGTCTAGGCAATGAGGGTCAATGCATCACTTAATGTCACCATAAGGCCCCATAAGAACCAAAGGTGAGAAGATTTACTCCTACATAGCCTTGTCATGTTCATGCAAAATAAACTAGAAAATTGTTAAGTACCACCTATTTTGACATAGTTAATATGCACAAATGAGAGAAAGCAATCCAATGAAATTTTCTTAAGCATGCATGCAAGTTACTCTAGGAGGTAAACATGTTTATGCTAGTTTTAGGCCTCAGTAGGCCATATGCATGCTAGTTATAGGCCTTGATAGGCTATGGATGCACCAAACATGCCGTTCTAGGGAGGGCTAATCATGCTTGGAAGTGGAATTAACTTGCACATTTGCAAGGTAGCAAAAAATCATAGTTTTGGGCTCAAGATGGTTGACTATGCTCTCATCCAACTAAGCTCTCCATGCTTGATAGCAAGGTGCTTGGTGGAAAGCATCGTCCTGATTTGGTGGGTTATTAATGATCCCAGGAGAGTATATAAACATGATTTTACCATGGTAACTTCATTATTTCTACCATTACCACAATATTGAGAGTGTAGTCTTGTTGTTTTCCTTGCTGCTGCCCACTACCGTGTATGAGGGTTTAAACCCCATGAGATTATGCTATGGGGTTTTGGGCATCTGCCTAATGTTATTCTATGTACTCTGGGTGTTGTTGGGATTGTGTCCTGGGCAACAATGATGAGAGAAGGGAGAGGGCCATGGTGGGACTTGGTGGGTGTGACAGACATGACTCTGTGGGGAGACTATGCTATTCATGACCATAGCTGAGACTATGCCCTCTATGCATTAAGAGTGTAGTTGCTACCAAGTGTTTTCCAAAATGTCTATTTTCTAGGACTATGCTCTCCACCATCTAGAGCATAGTTGGCTTAGTCTAGCCCTAGCCAAAATTTTGTTAATTATGCATAATGTTAAACCTATAAAATGTTTTGTACCCCAGTGAGTGCTATGCATGTCGAACGAGTTAACCGATGTCCTACACCCACAAGGCCCTAGGTGTATTGTCAAAATTGCATACTTTGCTAATTTATGTTAGTAGTTGATTATATGTACATCAGAATTTGCATCTATGCATGTATACTAATTCTTTATCTATTACTTGATGACTGCAGGGTGCTACTAAAGCTCATTCTGATCATAGTTGAGCTCGTAGGTATCCTATGTTGTATGAGTGAATCCATCCTCAACATGTCTACACCAAATATGAATGTGAATTTTTAGGTAGTGTGGTTCGAACTAAGAGCTCAATGTAACGACGGAAAATGTCGATCGCTGGAAATACCGAGCGAAGATCTGTGTACATAGTCTTAACCATGGATCCGTGCAAGGGCCGTGCTAGAGAAAACAGATCCGAGGTGCCCTGAATGGTCTTGTCGATCAGACAGGGACTTACTTAATCAATAAATTATCGAATATCGTGATAGTATGTGTTTTATATATATATTTCACGAAATGAATTAATTTGGTGAATCGTAGAAGGAGTAGAAAAGAATGCAAAGAACTTGAAATAACAATAACATCAACGCGACAAGGAAGATCAGATTTAGGAAAGATGCGTAATTCCAAGATCTATGATTTGACTCGAAAGCTGAATATATTGCATACAACGTTTCAATGGCAGAGTTTGCTTATCTTTGTGCAAAGCATACACGAAACAACAAGAAAACTGTTTAAAAGGGAGAATAGAATGAAGTTTGATCTACTTCGTAAGCCAAAAAATGGAATGCAAGGAAGGTCAAGCTTGGATGTCTATCGATCAATTGTTTCTGATCAATAAACCTTGCCAGTCATACCAGATGATCTCTCGATCTCTGATCTGCTCCTTTTGCCCTCGGTAATCTTTGCTTAAAGCTGCTAATGATCGCCAATGAAGATGATAATGTTTTTGCCAAGAAGACTGATCGTTCCTATTGCCAATGCTCAAACAATGCCTTATGTCCTTCAAAAAAAAATCCTCCCCCCTTTTTTCATCAACTAGGGTATTTATAAGTTCAGCATCATATGGGAAGGCACGATCTTAATGACACGTGTCTTGAACTTTCAAAACACCGTTGACTTGATAATTTTTATGTTAAAGCTGGTCATGCCACATAAAGTCTTGGGGCGAGGTGCGCTGTAAACCACCCTTGCTGAAACCGCCTCATGATTACGCTGTGATACGTTGATGAGCATATTGCCACGCATGGATAACAAGCGCGTGTCTAGTACTACCTTAGCTGACCTTATACTACATTACGCTCATTTACGCTGTGTAGCATAATAGAGCATAATGTGATGAATTCCACATGTGTTACACTTATTTATGCTGCAAAGCATAATAGAGCGTAAAAGTGGTTAACTCAAGTTGTTTTTGTGCTTATTTACGCCGCAAAGAGTAATAGAGCATAAAATGGTCAACTTTTCAGCGCGTTACGCTTACATACGCTGCATAGCGTAATAAAGTGTAAAACGATCAATCTGCCATGCTTCTTTTGATGTTGACTTTGATTTCCTTGAGGCTCATTACGCTGCTTTACGTAATGGAGCATGAATACAGTTCTAATCAAAAAAAACTTGGTGGAATATGCTATAAGTCGTAGACCGCTGCTTAGGCCTTAAACTTGTCATATTTGCAAAAGTTCCAAATTTCTGCTGACTTCATTACTACAGTAAGCTACCTTCATTACGTCGCGCAGAATTACGCTGAGCGACATGACGCCACATTGCGTAATATAGCGTAAGGAGCAACAAAGTTAGAATTTTCTAAGAAATTTGGAGACTTGATGTTGCACGCCCTTTTGCATTGTTCTGCCTTCTGGATTTCCGCTATGAGTTTTTTTTTGTCTAAATTGTGAATCTTCGCCTTAGGCCGATCCGCAATTTCCATGGTGTTTCAATGGCCCCTCTTTGTTGACGTTTAGAGGGCTTGCCCAAAAGACGTCGACAAAGAATACGAAACACCGGATAGGTAGAAGTACCAAAAACATCCATCGATGGTTACTCAGGTGTCACCCTGTCAATCTAGAAGTGCAAAGGTGGGAAAACTAAAGATAAAACGGTACGGGGGGAATTCTTACAGAAACAAAAGGAGTGAGTCTAGAAGTAGACTCAAGTGGGTGAGTACAGCTTTTCGCGAATAAGTCATGAGTCATCCTCCTGCGATTGCATTTGCATGGAGTTATGTCGTCATATTGTGGATAAAGGGGCTTGCAAGGATGAGTTGTGTTACGTCTGCATGGCTTGGATGAGTTGTTTTTCATCCATTTTGCCTACTCCCCTTTTTTTTACACCCACTAGCTGAGTTACGTTGCGCCAGTTCTTGGACTTAATTGTAATGCAGACGTGGAAAGCATATGTTGTGTATTTCACATTTTGTACAAGGAAAGCAGATGGAATGGCCAAGGAGGGGAATAGGAACAACAGGTTGGATTATGAGGAAGATAGGGTTGCACCCCTAAGTAGACAGGCTAACCTGAGCGGCCATCTCAAAACGCTGTCTGTACTTCACTGCTCTGGTGAACGTACTTTTGAACAACATCCTCGTAGCAAGTAACCTACAATCAAAAAAGAAAACAGAGGACACCATTGCTCAGCCGAATCACCGAAGAAGTTGTTGAAACAAGTACCATCCAAGGCGAGAAGGAGTGATCAGGCCATGGATAAGGGACCGTAGTAAGAGGCCAGGGTCCCAATGTTGATGCACGGCCTAACAAGTCGTCGTCAACCATCAGACTCATCGCATTGAACTGGTTATGCAAAGAACCCGCCAAATGAATCTATGAAGCAGGAGTTTGATAGCGATGATGACCAGAGATCCCCAAGGCCGTGGTTGATGAGAACTCCCTTGGGGCATCGAACAGCAAAACTGACCTCTCAGAAGTACCATCACTAAAATGGTCGCAGTAACGGTATCTCCGAGGGATTAGTAATATCCCTTTTGACATATCCGAGTAATCAGCAGAGTGCCTATGAGGTAGCGGTGCTGGGGTTGTCCCAACATCCCAACCCGTTCATTTTGCAGCAGCGCAGGGATGTTTACGCTCGCTTGATTCGTATGTTAAAGGTCTGTAGGTCCCAGTTTTAAGTCCTGGTAGACTGTTGTTGCTGGTTTTAAGTCCCAGCGGACCATGGTCCCAGTTTAAAGTCTGGGCAGACTAAAAAATGCTAGTTTTACGTCGTAGCGGATGGCGATAGAGCTGATTTATGGTCTTAGCAGACCGTGTTGTGGATGTCGGTTTCACGTCATGACCCAGGGACAAGTCTATGCTGGTTTTACGTCTCAGCAGATGGATGCTTACCTTTGCCAGTTTTATGTCATGGCAGACAGTCGATGCAAGTTTAGCGTCGTGGTGGACACGTGCAGGAAATGCCAGTTTTATGTCTTGGCGGACCTATACAACATTGCCATTTTTACGTCATAGCAGACGATTGCAATGTGCTAGTTTTACGTCATGGCGGATGATCATTGTCAATTTAGCATCGTGGCGGATGCGTGCAGGGAATGCCAGTTTTACGTCGTAGCGGATGATCATTGTCAATTTAGCGTCATGATGAACGCATGCGGAGAATGCCAGTTTTATGTCGTAGTGGACGATCATTGTCAGTTTAGCGTCATGATGGACGCATGCAGAGAATGCCAGTTTTATGTCGTAGCAAACAATCATTGCACTTGATGTTAACACTGGGTATGCAGCTATATGTAGTACCACTTCAGGTATATATGGTTCACGGGATTTGATAGCTCGTTGCCGTTGATGTCTACTAGCTTGAATGCACCGTTGCCATACATGTCAGCTACTAAGAAAGGGCCCTCCCAGTTTGCAGAGAATTTGCCTACTGGTTCGCGAACGGCCTTGAGAACCAAATCCCCTTTCTCGATCGGACGTTGTTGAAGATTATGATGGTGCTTATGTCTTTGCTTATCTTGATACTTTTCGATGGTATCAAGCGTCTATATTTGCTTCTCCTCTACTGAGTCCAAATCCATGATCCAAGACTTGATGTGTTGAGTGTTCTTTATAATCGTGGAGAGGACCATCCGCAAAGAAGGAACTTGTAATTCGAGGGGCAGCACCGCCTCAGATCCATAGACTAGGCTATAGGGTGTACTGTTTGTAGCTGTTCTACATGTGGTACGGTACGCCCATAGCACGAAGAGGATCTTTTCATGCCATCGTCTTTTGTTACTACTGAGCATTTTATTGAGCAAATTGATAATGACCTTATTCGTTGCTTCAGCTTGACCATTCGTTTGCGGGTAGTAAGGTGAGGAAAAAGATTGTTTGATACCAAGGCTATCACAAAAAGATTTGCTTTCCACACTGCTAAATTGTGGTCCATTGTCGGTCACGATAGTCATCGGGAGGCCAAATCTAGTTACGATGTTGTCCAAAATGAAATGGCAGACCTGTTGAGATGTGATCTTTCGCAAAGGGATGGCTTCAACCCACTTCATAAAATATTCGGTAGTGGTGATTATGAAGTTGTGCCCTGTGAAAGATTTTGGTGTGATAGGCCCTATAATGTCTAATCCCCATCGTTGGAAGGGCCATGTAATCTACGTCGTGTGTAGTTCCGTAGGCGACACATGTATAAGGTTCATGTAATGCTGACACGTGTCGCATGTTTTAACCTTTGTAAGACAGTCTTTTTCCATATACGGCCAATAATACCCTAAGCGACGGATTTTAGCGGCCATGGCTAGTGGGGCTACGTGTCCTCCACACAGTCCCTCGTGAACTTCGCTGACTATGCGTTGTGCTTGGTCTTTGTTTACGCAAGTAAGCAATACTCCATCGAAAGAGTGTCTACAAAGGGTACTATCTCCTATGACGACGTATTGCCTAGCTCGCTTGTGGATTGCATCTTTTTGTGCGTGCGTTAGCTCGTGTGGTGGTTCGCCATGCAGGAGGTAAGTTTTAATGTTATCGTACCATTCTGGCGTTTCATCCGCGAGCAGTGAAAATATTTGCACCGTTTGAATGACAGGATCTGCACACTCTATCATTAAGGCAGGACAAGTTTCAAACAGGTGCGGTGGCACATTCAATGCTAATGTAGCCAGTGCATCGGCTAGCGCGTTGTCATTTCGAGGCAAGTGTTGGGCATCGGTTGCTGTGAACTACTTCAGAAGATCTTTAGCCATATCGCAGTAGGACTGTAAATGTATAGCCTTGCAGGCATAGACTCCTGTGATTTGATTTATCACGAGCATCGAATCACCTCTAATCGCCAGGTGTTGAATGTTAAGCTCTCTAGCTGTTAATAATCCCCTGAGGAGCCCCTCGTACTCTGCCACATTGTTCATACAGGGAAAGGTCAAGTGGTAGGCATACAGACGTACATCCTCAGGTGACAACGTAATGACCGTGGCGGCACTACCGCCTCTAACAATTGAAGCTCTATCAAAATGTAATGTTTCTTCGAGGCTTCTTAGAACAGGGCTTAGACTATGTACATGTTCGTTGGGAAATTCAGGCTCTATCGTCACCTAACTGTCAATAGGTGATGTCATTAGTTGGTTGGCTATCGCTTGGCCTTTCGTAGAAGATTGGCCAATGTAATGCAGATCGAATTCTGCTATGATAGCTTTCCAACGAGCTATCCTACTACTTTCATATAGGTTGTGCGTAATAGCTCTCAGGATGTTATTCTTGC
Source organism: Gnetum montanum (assembly GCA_015680685.1). Classification (NCBI taxonomy): domain Eukaryota; kingdom Viridiplantae; phylum Streptophyta; class Gnetopsida; order Gnetales; family Gnetaceae; genus Gnetum; species Gnetum montanum. The sequence goes on from MNCI01007180.1 coordinate 1,799,402, forward strand.
AGATTATATTAACTTTGCTACGGAAGAGATAGTGTCTGCACTTTTTGAGCGCAAACACTAACGCTAAACAATTACTCTCTACTTTATTATACCTCGTTTCATACGCACATAGAGCATGACTCAAGTAGTAGATGGGTACTTCTAACCCATCACCTCACTTTTGACAGAGTAATGCAGCTAGGGATACGTCTAAGGTTGCGAGGTAAATGTAGAACAGTGGATCCCTTTGTGGCGGGAATACTGTTGGCAAGTGTTGAAGTTCTTGTTTCAAGCTATCAAACGCACGCTGACAATCGTCTGTCCATTCGAAATGAACCCTCTTCTTAAGCAGATGCTGCATAGGGTGTAATTTATCTATTAATCTCGAGATGAACCCCCTGATAAACTGTAACCGCCCTTGCAACCCGCATAATTGCTTGAGATTTATAGGGGGCATCAACTCAACGATGGCCTTGACCTTGTCAGGGTCTACTCGTATGCCAATTTTCAACACCACAAATCCTAGCATGCATCCGATTTTGACTCCAAATATGCACTTCTTTGGGTTGAGCTGGAGGTCGTATTTAGAGCATCTTTTAAGAACTAACTCTAGGTCCTCTGAATGATCTTTCGACCTTACAGACTTAACAGCTATATCGTCAACATAATCATTCAGTCTTCCTAGGAGATAATCACTAAAGATGTACGTCATAACTCGTTGATACGTAGCTCCAGCATTTTTTAAACCAAAAGGCATCATAGTGTAACAGAAGGTCCCCCAGGGTGTCATGAATGTTGTGGTCAGCTAGTGTTCTGGGTTGATGCGAATCTGAATATAGCCTGAAAAACCATCCATGAAGGATAAAAGCGCATGCCCAGCGATTGTATCTATTAGTTGGTTGATACTCAGTAGCAGGAAGTTGTCCTTGATTGTGACTTTGTTCAAGTCCCAAAATTCTATGCAGATGCGTATCCCTCCGGTCTTCTTAGGGACAACTACAATGTTAGATACCCAGTCTGAGTAATCAACCGCACGGACGAAACCAGCCTGGTACAGTTTAGTGATCTCATCACGTACTGCTAGCATGATTTCTGACTTAATTTTCCATGTTTTTTGTCTAATCACTTTAATATGCGGGTCTAGAATTATGTTGTGTTGTATTAGCCTTGGATCTAGTCCCGGCATATCTTCATATGACCATGCGAATATTGTGACATTATTCTGGAGTACTTGTTTTATATTGTCATGTTCCTTTGGGTCCAGTAAAGAACTAACCTTAAAAGTTTTGTTCTCACCTTTATGCGTAACCACAGGGATCTCGTCGAGGGGGTCTTCGGTTACATCTCCAGCCTCCAGGTCTAGTGTGTGCATCGATTGTTCTAGCTAGTCTAGAGACATTTCCGACGTGGCTATGGTTGCATCATTAAGGGAAAGATTAGTTCCTACTAGTGTGTGATCAAATTGTCTAACGATTCCCCCATGTGGGCCTGTTAAGGCTAGGGGTGCAGATAAAGTTGCGTCCATTTGCCAACTGTCCTGCAAAATTACCAAATATGAAAGTGATTAGGAAAGTGCTAAGTTAAATACCGCAAGTATTAGCGTATGACGCTTGGTGTGGTTTGAAAAGATATGGTATGACATTGCCGAGCGTGAAGAGCTAACTGAATTTTGAATACCATGAATAGCCTGTAATTAATGTGACCCGATTACGAAGTGATAAGGTGTAGTAGTTTAAGGTCGTTTCGGACCGTAATGTATGTGATATCTACCGCATTAATGCCCTGATCTTCGGGTTCCATCTCATGCTGACACCAGCATTTAGGCAAGTCCCACTTTAATCGGGCATGAAGTCGGTTAGTCTTGCATATTATAAATAGGCAGTTCTTATCGAAAACAGGCTGTCGACTATTGCGAATTCGAATTCAGCTGTTGCAGAGAGAGAGAAAGAGCANGCTATTGCGAATTCGAATTCAGCTGTTGCAGAGAGAGAGAAAGAGCAAAATATAGCAGTGTGTTATTTGCAAAGGTTTACAGAACTATAACTATGGTGCTGAATGTGAGAGAAAAAAATGCCAAATTGGCAAAAATCGATGAAGTACAGGGGAGTCTGCAGCATGCTTCGCAAGCCTTGGTCGAAGTACGAGATGTTACTCCCCTGAATCGGTAGGCCATCTCTCACTTATTCGCATTGCTTTCGGTGATATATTTTTTCTTTTGTTTATTCTTTTGAGTTACCTGCGTAAATTAGAGTTTTGGGATATAGACCTTGTATTAAAACAAGGGTTTAGATAGCGGTATTGCATCTATCGCCATTGTCTAAGACAAACCTTGCACTGTTGCAAGGGTTTAAGCTATTTTGGTTGCATGGCTAAAGCGTAATTTGTAGTTTTCCTAAGCATGCAATGACATCTAGATTTAGACTTTTGTCTGATGGTGACGTGTTTATGTTCTATACAGCATAATGGTGAAACCTGTCCTAATTATTTTGGGCATAGTCGGGGTTTTGTGTTGTATAAATCCTCCTGCAGCCAATGTTCCTCCCCCTCAAACTCGCCTACAGGGGAAAGCAATATGGTTCCGGAAGGGTGCGCAGGAGTTCTTACAGTTTTTGTTGCGTAACTATAGCATCATCGTTTGGTCGCATTTGTTGGGCAATGCGGCTACAGCCATTTTGAAAAATTTGTTAGTCAGTTCTACACAGGGCGTTTTGGCTTTCCTGACAGACGGAGCTATTGACATTGGTCGACCTCAAGACCGCAAACTTAGCGCCAAAGGATTGAGGCGTTTAAGTTGGATTTGGGAGATGCCCAGATTTAGTTGTTATCATGCCTATAACACTTTGTTCATAGCCCTTCATGTCTCAACCTACTTTCATAATCCACCGGGCACGATGTATTACTCAGGTGGGTAAGTCGTTTTACTTGTGATGATGTTAATATGTTTTCTAATGTTTGAACTTGTAGAGTGTGGGATAGTAATGTGCTATATGATACAAGTTCTTTATCAACGAAAATGGATTATTAGGCAATAATGATACATTGTCCCTGACCGAAAGGACAATAAATGAGTTTACGTCCACTAGCAACGTACGTGCCGGTGTCATGGGGCAAATGGCCTTCGAGATTCCTGAGTATCCCACCTGTTACTCTGATTCTTTCAAAAATTGTCAGAGCCTCGGATGGTTACATGAGGAATGGACTTTGAACTCGCCCCTCACCCTCGCGGACGTGCAAAGGAAGCTTCCCTCATTTCCTTTGCCATTCAGACCTGATAAGGTTTCGTCATTACAATTAGTTACAGCATATTATTGTTTAAAATGTTGTATAACATTGTCTTTGCTATCTTGACTTGTGTTATCAGTTAGGGAATCTCGGGAAGTTACCATCATGATTTCCAGCTACGAGGTGAACACCCTCCTCTTCTGTTATGGTGACATAAAGGAAGCACAACGCTGGCTCGACCACACTGCGGCCCCAGCTGCATTGGTTACTAAGCTATGGGAAGCGAGGTTGATGCATTTGTTTTTGGCTGTAACCCCCAATGTCCCCACAAGTGAAATGCTAATCCTGGTTAACTCCTTCAGCAAGGGGGCTGAACGTTTTTGCATGCGTGTGCATAACATGCGTGTACATTTTGACATTGACGCTCAGCTGTTTACTGACCTTTTCGGTGTCCCTTCCGATGGTCTTCCCATAGAAGAATAGTAGAGGAGAAGCCTCAAATGTCAGGAAGAGTTGGAGGAGTGGCTGGGGACTAAGAAGGACACGAAGGGGATTCCTTGTGAAAAGATCGAGTTGGAGGTTGCCAAGACCATTTATCCCCTCCTCCGGGCCCAGGCCTTCCCCAGAACACTCTTGTAGGGGAAGTTCTTCACCATAGAACAGGCCTGTATCATGCGAGAGGTGATAGAGGAAGGGACCCAATTTGACTGGGCGAGCTATTTCACCGAAGGGTTACACACTGAAATGATCAGGCTTCGCCAAAAGCTCGAGTCCCGTTTCAGTGTGCACTTCACCTTTTTCATAGCTTGCCTCTGACATTTTGCCGAATTTCTGGTGGTCCAAAGGAATGGGGTCTAGGTGCAACAAGATCGAGACCAGTTATCCAAACCCTGGATCTCCCACCTCTTCAGCACTACCCAGTCACAGGATCCTCCGAAGGGAATTGGGGAGTCATTTTCTATAACGACTAGGAATGTGGCGGCACCTCGAACACGAGGCTCTAACAGTGTAGGTGGGGAGCTTCCCTCTTACACCAGTGATGCGTCACAGGGGAAGCACCTAGTGGCAGAAATAGTGGATACTTCGGTTCAACACAAAAGGCCTCGTCTAACCGAGGCTCCTATGGAGCCGGCAGGTGGCGCATGCAGAACAGTATAAGTCATGTTTCAGCAGAGTAAACTTCCACCTAGTAAGCAAGAGGATACAGTAAAGATTATGGTAATTGTGGTATTACGCAACTTATTCAAGGTGTTTTGAATTATTTAAGTGTATTATATGGCAGGAACAGGGACACCTACAGAGCAGTTGACCCCTGGGACAGGGGCTATGGTGTTACGGCATGGGGAAGGTGCCCCAGTTTTGGAAGAGGAGGTCCTAGTTATTAGAGTGAGTGACGCACAGACCCTTGTGTGTGTAGAGAGAGTGGAGGCAGAGAACGTTGATGAACTTCCCACTGGAACAGGAAGAGGAAATCAGTTTATTAAAATTTTTAAGAGATTCTGTTATTAGCCAAAATTCTTGACTTAATTATACCACAGCTGAACGAGGTGATTCCCCATCCACCGTTGTAAGCAGAGTGTGGGGCGAATTCCCTGATAAATTCACCTTTATGGAAGGTGTCGTCGGTGATATGATCGAGCGCTTAGATCCTGGGGCTGGTATGTTGCGACTATCGTATGCTTATTTTGTTATAAGGCTACAGTGCTTAATCATGTTTGATCTAATATTTGTCATTAGGAGCTCGCCTTTGATGGGACTCTATGAAGCCCATTGACCTGGACACCATCGAACCCTCATCGGAAGCAACGGTCATGCCACGCAACATTTACGAAGAAATGCGTAAATGTGCGTTACGTTCCACCCGCTCCCTATGGGAAAGTCAGAATGCCAATAAAGATCTCTGGAAGAAGCTGCAAAGAACAGAGAAAGAAAGGATGTCTCTGACTAGAGAGGTCAGAGACTTAAGGTCGCGATGTGAATTCCTGCAAGCTCGAGGAACGAGTGAAGAGGACTGGTGGACAGCTGTCATTGACTACGCTTGCTACTGGACCGTAGTTAGAAACAGCGTACAAACCAGTCGTGAATTAGTCGAGCAAAGGATGTAAATGGAGCTCTTGGCCCAGAAGAATTAAGATTGGAAGGACTTTTGTGCAAGTGTCCAAGAGTGGGGACAGACGTAGAAAGATCATAAACATCTGTATAAGTGAGAAAGTATCGATTGTCATCAGCATTATCAAGATTCTGTTGTTGAACCTTAATCCTTGCGGTTGTTCCTTGATGTCATTGGTGCGTCTGAGGCCTTCGAGAAGTTCCAAGAGTAGGTGACGGTGAGCACATCCCTAGAAAGAGAAACTACTCTTCCTAGGGAAGAGACCACAATCCCTACCTTCTTCCCCAAACCACCCCGGTGGACTAGTGTGGAGAAGGGAAAGGTTAAGGCTGGAACTAAGTTGGGGAATGGGGTTTGGTCTAAGTTGACCGAAGATAAGATTATGCAACGTTTATGGGTCGGCTTAGATCAACTCCCCTTTGCTGCTGATGCAGGGCCATCACGAGTAAGTTTTAGTGTTGTTGAATTTGAATTTTCTGAATTATCCTATTATGGCTTTTGTTGATATACTTGTTGTATGTAGTTACAAGAAACGAATGAAGAAGGTGAACAAGATGAGGCATACGTTCAGGGAGGAGAGCGTAATGACGCAGATCGTCACCTTGGGGAGCAAGTTTTAGTGGAAGACCCCTGTGAAGATGTCATTCCTCATGAGGGAATACTTCCTAAAATGGATGGCCCGTATGAAGACGATTTGCTAGGCTTGGAAGCAGAGTTAAGGGATACGGGAGATAGTGGTGCTAGAGGGGATGCATAATTATGATTACGCACGATTTTATTTATGAGATGGAACAAAGACAATATGAATTTTGACATGATTAATCATGAAATTTTCTCTATGGTTTTTAATTTTATGTTTTCATTTATACAAAGTGTAAATAGAATTATTGAAGGTTTTGGGTAGGTGGCATTATTGTGACTGTTGAATGGAGTTGCTAGTTTAAGGCCATTGTGGGCCGTTACATAGTGTTTGAGTAAAATATAGATGAATTTGCTAATTTAAGGCCGTCTCGGGCCATTAAGTGGTTTTTGCGTAAAGATAGAAATCGCATATTTTAGTTTAGGGCCATTTCAGGCCTTTGCTAATTTTAGGCTATTGCGAGCCATTTGCGTATGCCGAAGAGTGTAATTGATAAAAGTGTAAATATTTGCATAATTGTATTAATGTAACTAATAGGAGTTAAGAAGCATAAATGGTGTAAACTAGGAAACGTAAATGGCGTAATTGATAGAAGGCATAAGTATATGCATACTAAAAAAAACTAACAGTCAAAACTAATAAGCGTAAATGGCAAAACTAGTGAAAGTGTAAAGATGCGCGTAAATATCACACAGGTCAATCGCTAGCTCATAATTGTTTTTTTGATAGCTTTTACGTTGAGTGGTGCATAAGGGCGAGGAGATCTATGACTTGACTCCTTCACATCATCTTCCTCTCCCTGAAATGGTAGGTCAGCCTAGGCTAGGCTGTCATTAGTCATTTTGACTTGTTCGGGAATTTGAACATGGGTTTGATTTTTGGGCATTTCGATTTCTGAACCCCATTCTTCCTCGATGTTATTGATGGTTCTAGGAGTTATTTCATCACCATGTATCACTACCTCCCCCCTGCATAAGGTAGGTATATCTCTTGGTGTATCGGTGATGAAACTGCTCTCAATTGGGCTAGCCAGGACCTCCCTAGAATCAGGTTGAAGCCAGGCATCTCCTCGACGACGATAAATGTGGCGTCTATTGGCAATTGGTCTCCTGCCACAAAATTGATATGTACCATCCCTTTGACTTGAACCTATACCCCGTTGAACGACTTTAGGCACGATGTCATTGTAGGACTGATCTAGTCGACCAGGCCCAACTTATCCACTATAGGATAAGGGATGACATTCATAGTCGCACCATCGTCAACGTGCACCCTCCAGATCTGATGTTGACCAACCCGGATGGTGATGAACATGGGTTCTGTTGTCACTCGACTTTTCTCAGGATCATCTTTGATAGATTCATCATGAAAGGTCAACAGGGTAGGTTTAGGTCGCTCATCGGTGGGGGGAAACATGACAACATGTATCGCTTCCTCTTCCGTTGGTAAGCTTTCATCCACAGATATGGATGTCAGCATACGGACCATAGCCTCACGGTGCTTTTGAGACGTCATAAGCAAGTCATAGAGGCTGAATGTTGTGTTCTTCTATTTTAGAACTTGCTTGACTTGCGTAAATGCGTCGAGGAGGTCCCGCTCTCAGCTGGGTTACTTATCCCCTCTTTCTTCTTCCATTCGCCCTAAGAGACAAATTTCCTAGGGCGGAATAGCATCAATCAAAGGGTTGTATTTCTTTCTACCGAGGGGAGGTGACTGTGTTTTTGTACTTTTGTCTTGCCCAGGAGGTGCAGGTGAAGGTACAGAAGCTAGGGGCCTGGGCTTAGCAAACCCTAGCGTAGAGCGGTCTTTGGTTGCGTTAATTGGTGCATCTCCTTCCCTTTTTTCGTTGGATGGAGGTTGATGATTTTGGTTAGAGACTCGCCCCTGCGTAAAAGGGGTAGCTAGTGGTTTTTGTGCCCTAAGAATAAAAGGCACCTTAGGAGTAGGCGTGGGCATGGCCACGGCTTTATTATTAATGTGAGACTGAGTTATACTTTGAGAGGGCATCCGAATAACAAAGGGTGGCCTTGAGGCGCTACCAACTGCCGGTGAAGAACTCGCCCCCTAGGGTGAACTGATAGGTACACGTAACATAAAGGGTTGCTTAGGCGGTACCTTCCTCTCACTGTCCGTACTTACCATGTTGATGGTGTACGTTGCGTTATTTGCGTTTAACGGGTCTTTGTACACATCCATCGCCTGGTTTTCAAGACGTGTTGGACTACTGCTATCTAATGTCAAAGAACCATCGTTAATCATGAGTTGAATATCGTCCTATAATTCCCAGCAGTAATTGGTGTCATAACCACACAACTGGTGGTAGTCACAAAAATGATCCAGCCTGAAAGACTTAGGGAGTGGCGGTTCGTTGGGTAAAGCTAAAGAAGGGTTCTTCAGCAATTCACAATGACACCTGTGATGCTCCAGAGCTTCTTCGGATATTTTTTTGTTTTGAATATATCCTGCTCCTAATAATTGTTTCAGTAGTTCTGAATGCTTTATAAGCAAGGCTGTATATTTTGAACGATCCTTACGCTTGAAGTTTGGTTTTGACTGTGAGGGCTGTTCAAGGGTAAGTGCTTCTTGGTCGGTGCTGCTTGCACTAGCTGTGGTCTCAGCAAGTGCTGTGGATGCCTTCTTGTTATTATTCTTTTTGGCACCCTCAGCCAGTGCAGCCACTATCATCGTTATTGTTTTACCTTTGTCTTTACCCTTACTATTGGCATTCTTATAGGCCACATACGTTAGGTCTTTGCTAGCCTCCGCAGCATCTTGGATGCTCTTAGTTTGTGCAAAGGCCTGACTCAAGGAGCGTGAGGCAAGGTAGTATAGTTTAGACTTGATGAAGTCGTTAACTGCTCCTTTGAAAATAGCCAACAGATGGGCTTTGGCGATAGGCTCACGGATTTCATTCAGAGTAGCACTCCATCGTTGTATAAACTTCTGGATTGGCTCGAGCGGGTCTTGTTTCACTCCCATAAGTTGATCTAATGTGACTTCTAGCTTTAAATTATATTTAAAGTGAGTCACAAACTATATTAGAAGCTCTTCCAAGGTTGAGATGGAAGAGGGAGAGAGTGCTCGATACCAGTCCAAGGCCTTACCTGCCAGAGACATTGCAAAGACACGGATGATCATATGGGACCATTGTTGTAGTAGTAAGGATTCAAAGCTAAAGGTAACGAGATGAGCATTAGAATCACCTTCCCCATTGTATTTAGTAAAATGGGGCAAAGACATCCCTGGAGGCAATGACAGCATGGGGACTACTAGGCTGATGGGGTCATCATGGTAGAAATCCATGACCTGTATTGTATTAGAGCCAGCAGCTATAAGACGCTTAACTTCCTCGGTGAGGGTCTGAATAAGCAAAAAAGCTTGATCCAGACCTATTGATGATGGAGTTGGCACTGGAGGAGCAAGGGGTTGGGCTGGAAGAATTGTACTGGGCAATGGAAAGGGAGTGATAGCTTGGCTGACAGATGGTGCAATGGGGACTGTCCCCGTGGACGGAGCTACCTGTGAAACCCACCACCCGACAGGCTATGTGGAAAAATTGGCCATCGCCGGATGTGTAGGATGGAAGGTGTAAGGATGTTATGCAGTTACCTGCGGGACATGTGTGGTAGATGCAGCCAAGGGTTGCATACCATATAATGCAGATTTATTGTGTTGTGCAATAGGCGTGATCCACTGACCAGCCATAGGTTGTTGAACAGATTGTTGCGATTGAATGGTGGTTGCGATCTGTTGCCTTACAATGGGCTGCGACGATAAGGTTTGCACCAGATTTTGCACTGGGCGGGTTATAGGCGTGGTATGGACCTGCACTTGGGGAATGAAATGGGGGGCAGTAGACGCAGGTATCATCGATGGAATACTTATTACATGTGGCAAGGGGATTACTCCCACGTTATTTTGAGGTGGCATTTGTACCTGCAAGACTGAGGATTGCGTGGTGGCCTGCGGGATGATGGGAATATGCATTTAGGTGGTCATGATTGGGTTGAGATGGGCACCTTCTCCAGAGAGAGGATGAAACAGGGGATTCACATATGTATGGGGGCTGAGGGTATGGTATGAATCTGCGTGTTCAAACTGAGCTGCGAATTCTTCTCCCTCCTCCTCCTCGTTTTGAGGCTCTAGAGTAGACTATATAATCTGATTCTTAGCCATAACCAGTTGGGACAAGAGTTCATGATAATGATCGATAAGGGGGATGATGTCATATGTAGTAGGGATGAAGTCTTGACCCCTTTTGTAAGTCAACTCGTAATTTCATTTTGCCTCCATCTCAGCTCGGCTAAGGGCAAGCTTTGCCTGGATTTTGACACAAATGAAATTATACTTTTCAGGAGTCAAGATAGTGAATGAAGGATCCCTGCCTTGTAATCTCAATGAATGACACGACGGTCCCTAAGGTCCTATCACACTGAAAGCTGATTCGGGAACGGTGATGGGGTTTACAGTTGTGGCACCCAAGTCAGTGGCGATCATAGCGGCAGTAGTTGTATGTGCAGAATCCATTTGTCAGATAGATCAATAATAACAAACGAAAAGATTTAAAAGGCGATGGCAAAATGGAATCACGATTGGGCTTTTTACCCTGTAGAATTCCAAAGAAATCGTTACTGTGACCAATCTACACCACACGATTTCGTAAACTTCCCTAGAGGTATTATGTTTATGTTATGTGAACGTGGGTATGGATAGCTTACACGGTTACTTGTAAAATATGGATCGGAGCTTCAGCCCTCCTTCTAGCACCAGAAAACTGTAACGACGAAAAACGTTGGTCGCTGGAAATACCAAGCGAAGATCCGTGTACACAGTCTTAACCACGGATCCGTGCGAGGGTCGTGCTAGAGAAAATGGATCCGAGGTACCCTGAACGGTCTTGTCGATCAGACAAGGACTTACTTAATCAGTAAATTATCAAATATCATGATAGTATGTGTTTTATATAAATATTTTACGAAATAAATTAATTTGGTGAATCGTAGGAGTAGAAAATAATGTAGAGAACTTGAAATAATGATAACGTCAACGCGACAAGGAAGATCAGATTTAGGAAAGATGCGTAATTCCAAGATCTATGATTTGACTCGAAAGCTGAATATATTGCATATAACGTTCCAATGGCAGACTTCGCTTATCTTTGTGCGAAGCATACACGAAACAACAAGAAAACTGTTTAAAAGGGAGAACAGAATGAAGTTTGATCTACCTCGTAAGCCAAAAAATGGAATGCAAGGAAGGTCAAGCCTGGATGTCTATTGATCAACTATTTCTAATCAATAAACCTTGCCAATTGTACCAAATGATCTCTCGATCTTTGGTATGCTTCTTTTGCCCTCGGTAATCTTTGCTTAAAGCTGCTAATGATCGCCAATGAAGATGATAATGTTTTCGCCAAGAAGACTGATCGCTCCTGTTGCCAATGCTCAAACAATGCCTTATGTCCTTCAAAAAAAAAATCCTCCCCCCTTTTTTCATCAACTAGGGTATTTATAAGTTCAACATCATATGGGAAGGCACGGTCTTGATGACACGTGTCTCGAACTTTCAAAACACCGTCGACTTGATAATTTTTATGTTAAAGCTAGTCATGTCACATTATGTCTTGGGGCGAGGTGCACTGTAAACCATCCTTGCTAAAACCACCTCATGATTACGCTGCGATACGTTGATGAGCGTATTGTCATGCATGGATAACAACCGTGTGTCTAGTACTACCTTAGCTGACCTTATACTACATTACGCTCATTTACGCTGCGTAGCGTAGTAGAGCGTAATGTGATGAATTCCACATGTGTTACGCTTATTTATGCTGCAGAGCATAATAGAGCGTAAAAGTGGTTAACTCAAGCTGTTTTTGTGCTTATTTACGCCGCAAAGTGTAATAGAGCGTAAAATGGTCAACTTTTCAGCGCGTTACGCTTACATACGCTGCGTAGCGTAATAAAGCGTAAAGCGACCAATCTGTCGTGCTTCTTTTGATGTTGACTTTGATTTCCTCGAGGCTCATTACGCTGCTTTGCGTAATGGAGCGTGAATACAGTCCTGATCAAAAAAAACTTGGTGGAATATGCAACAAGTCGTAGACCGCTGCTTAGGCCTTAAACTTGTCATATTTGCAAAAGTTCCAAATTTCTGCTAACTTCATTGCTACAGTAAGCTACCTTCGTTACATCGCACAGAATTACGCTGAGCGACATGATGCCACATTGCGTAATATAGCGTAAGGAGCAACAAAGTTAGAATTTTTTAAGAAATTTGGATACTTGATGTTGCATGTCCTTTTGCGTTGTTCTGCCTTCTGGATTTCCGCTGCAAGTTTTTTTTTTTTTTTTGCCTGAATTGTGAATCTTCGCCTTAGGCTGATCCGCAATTTCCATGGTGTTTCACTCAGGATTTCTTGGAGTACCTATTGCAGCAATTTGGTGTGACCATGTGGTCACACTTGGTGGTTGAGGCTACTAGTGCTATCACTAAGATGTTGTTGCTTGGGACAAACTGGAACATTCTAAATTTCATCTTAGATGAGCTTACTGGTAACATTTATGGGGCAAGAGACTTAGGAAAAGGTCCCAAGGATGTTCGTTAGCTATCCAGAGTATGGCACATGATAGGGTTTACTTGTTACAACAAGAGCAACACGATTTTTGTCACACAATGATTGCAAACTCTATTCCAAAACCCACCTAGAACCATGTATTATGTTGGAGGGTAAATGCTTCTATGGCTCTTATAGTGTTTTATGCTACTTTCTCATGTTAAATTGCTAACAGTTCATTGGTTGATGCCACGTTCAAAGTTGATGAAGATGGCCTCCATGATGATCTAGATTCTCTAGCCTTAACCTACACTACCTTAGAGGTATTCTCATCTAGCACAAATGTTTGAGTAGTCGTGATTGAGCAGCTGGGGCATGATCTAGAGACCTACATCTCCCATCACCCAAAGGCATACGAGCAATGTAGGACCCACAGCTGGTTAGATGAGGAGTAGACTATTGGTGAGATTAACACTAAGGAGGTGTCTGCAGCATCACCCCCATCTTGTATTCCATTCATACCACGTGCGTATCTACGTTGTTCACTCACGTGCTTGTGTATATGCCCTTTAGTTTACCTTATTTACATGATGAAGTGCTAACATTGTTTTGCTTTGTGTTGCAATAGCAGTTGCCTCAATTGAGATGACAATGGTCACCACAGGTTGTACAGAGGCCACCCTCATCATGAAAGATGGGGATGTAAAGGATTCACAACACTGGCTATGCCATAGGGTGCCAGATGCATTAATGGCTCAGCTCATGCATGCTAAGTTAATGGACTTATTCTTGGTCCTTAGCCTGAGTATCTCGATAGTTGAAATTGTCATCATCATTGACTCCTTTAGCAGCAATATCAGGTAATTTGTCACCTGAGTGCATGACATGATGATAGTGTTAAACCTTAGTGATGCCTTCTTCGTTTATCTCTTTGGCATCCCTATTGACAACTCAATGATTATCAATAAGACTAGCAAGGAGGTGGATCATAGAGAGAAGACCGAGGACTGGTTGGAGACCACTCGATCTTACAAAAGCATATTAATCAAAGATGTGTAGGTGCTTGAGGTGCGGGAGCTCTACCCTCTATTCCACGCTCATGCCTTTCCAAAGCTAATTTTCCAAGGTAAGATCTTAGGGGTGGAACAAGCACAAGTGATGAAGGAGGTGCTGATAGATGGTATGAGGTTTAATTGGGTTAGGTACATAGTCACCAATTTTCATGCAGAGATTTCTAGGCTGCAGTTCAACCTCTAGGCAAGTTCCCTCATGCACTTTGCATTCTTCTTAGGATACCTGTGAAGGTTTGCAAAGCTTCTTGTTGTGCGGGATGATGGACAATCGGTGGTGCAAGACCGTGAGCAGCTGTCTAGGCCATGGATCAAACACATGTTTTTGAAAACACATGCATAGGATCCCCCACAGGAAATTGATGAGTCATTGTTAGTAATGACAAAGGTTCTTGTGGGGCACTCATACTATTCATGTGATAGTGCATTTGAGAGTCCTCTAGTTGGCACTAGCAATGTATCTGAAGAATATTGATACATAGTAGAGATGGTGGGGTTTTCTAAGGCCAAGATTAAGAGGTTGCGTCCTCAAGAGGAAGTTGCCCCTGCAATCACGAAGCCAAGCAACAAAAAGATCTACATCAAGCTACAAGGTTTGCATGAGGATATTGTAGGTTAGTATGCATAGATGCTAAATTCCTTATTTGCATTTATGTATATATTTTTTATGTTTTTTTGTGCTATAATGTTAATTAGTTAACAATGTTATGCTTTACGTGTATATTTATTAGTTGCAGAAAAAGAAGGGTTGCAAGAGCAGCAGCTGAAGAGACAACAAGGAAGCATCCCCTTAGGTTGAAAAGGAGGTAGCTCACAGACATGAGCTCCACCAAGTGGCAAAGACCCTCTAGCAATTGGAAGACGAAGGGTTACTCCACCCTAATGGGGATGATTTTGACACTTTGTTTGATGCTACGTAGTTGGGTAAGCCCCCTGCACTCACGCCTGAGAGCTTGCTAGGTGATGAGTGGCGAGATACCCCTACACTCAACCATACGAATAAGAGCATCTCACGCGCGATCCAATCAAACTCCAAGGACTAAGTGCTTATGCTTCCTAATGGAACACTTAAGGTTAATCAATTATTGTCTTCCCAAGCTTACTTGTATTGTCACGGTTGTATGGTTAAGTAAACCTGAGGTATATGATTTTTCTATCTTTTATCTTTTTAACACCTATGCTAATAAGGAAGGGTGAAGAGAACTAATGACTAACTTTCATTAACTAAGTTCTAAGTATCCTAGCATCAGTATCTGTTCCCACTTGCCACACACACCTTGAACCAGTGCAATGCTACTAGGATTACCAAATGCTATTCGTTACTGGGTTACCAAGCATTACACACGTGCTCGAAGCGGTCATACTAAATGCACTTAACTAGGAGATTCGAGGGTTGAGAGAGATTTAATTATCTAGGAAATCATTTAAATATTTAATAGTAATTAAATCCTATTTAGCTTAGTCCACATGCTACAAGGTTTATCAGAAAGTTCGTCTTTATTTCTATAAACAAATGTGTGCTCAGGTACAATTTTCTTGAATAAAGATCCATTCACTTTAGGACTCCTACTACGGGCACATGGAAGTTATTCTAACTCTGGAATGGTAAAACTACTATAGTTTGGCTAAGGGTCTA
>MNCI01007180.1:1814830-1835690 GCA_015680685.1 Gnetum montanum
GTCCATCCTAAGTGTTTCCTCCAGCTCTAGTCCATTGTTGTATGATTTCCATCTACATACACAACACAGTCACATATTAGCAAGGGTAAATAAATCACAATGTAGTTAATACCTTGCCTCGGTGTAAGGCCCATTATTGTGATATGGCCAATACGGAGTTTAAAGATATAACATTGGTGACTAACCGAGGTGTAGGGGTTAAGAAAAAATTGAAAAAATTGGACTAAGACCCCCATGACTGCGAGTGAACCTCCAATAGCGAGAGAATGGAAAAGGATAAGGAATAAGAAAGATGGAGAAAAAGAAACAACGGCAATGCCAATAAAATGGATGTCAAAGATGGAGATGAACAAAATAAATGGTGATTGCGGAAATGTTTAATGGAAAGAAATTAATGGATGCACCAAATAGGAATGCCAGTGGGTCCTCCCCAAAGCAAGCTCATGCCCTTAATGCCTTGACAATCCCACATTCAAAGAGTCCGTAGGCCCTCGGAATGTCATTTGGAAGCACGAGTTAAAGTCTTAACCACAAGAATTTACCAAAAAGAAAATAATGCATTAACCAAGATATGGTCTACTAATATAGCCGACAATGAGGTGAAAGATGGAGAAAGAAGGATGGAAAGAAGAGAATGGAATGGAGTCTCAAGAACAAGGTGGTGTACAGCCCCTTGTGTATTAATGGTTAATGTGACTTAGTAGATTTCATTCCAAATCCAGCCTCAAACCAACCACATTCAGTGACTTCGCATTAATACACTTGGCCAATCCATCCACTTGAAGTAGCAAGAATGCATCCGCCAAAGAGTCACCACCATTTTGACGAAACGAAAAAAGAAGAAAGTAGAAAGTTAGAAAGGGCCTTAGTTAGAGGGAAGATTTTTATTTTTATTTAGTTCCATAACTAGTACTTGTAGCCTAGATAATTATTTCATCTAAGGGATGTGCTTTGAATTCTCACTTTTTCTTTTTTTCTTCTTTATATATATATATATATATTTTTGTGTTTTGTGTGAGAACCACACCATGCAAAGACTTATTATTTTTATTAGCTCAGCTTCCTGATAATGGAGCAACATCAGAATGGTAAGGAAAAATCAAGAAGAAAACATCCAAGCACCCAAGAGAATGGCCAACACAAATGCATCAAGTTCCCTTGAAGTCACATCCTTTTCAATCCTTGAATTCTTCCTTAGTTTGAGTAATGCTCAGTCACCAATTCGTTGATAGTTCTTATTGTTTAAGGAAGGGACTATACATTTCCAAGCCAAGAGAGACCATAGAAATTTATGGATGCATGGATGATGTGGACTCATTGCCTATTATATCAAAAGAACCATACCTTAGTATCAACATCATAACGCAATGGTAAAAATCAAACATTAGCAATCAAATGGAATACAGTTCATATCGCCATTAGGAGCACTTATTGGGTGATGATCCTAACAAAATAAATAAACACACAAAGAAAAAAAAGAGTATAAATGATGTTGCAAAACAAAAAATGGAAAATTTAAAGAAATTTGTAAAACAAAAATGTGTAAAACAAAAATTTAAAAAGGAACTGAGGGCCTTGAATGATCAGCATAGGTGGCCATCTCCCCATGACTAAGTTGAAAGGAGGAGATCCGAAATAAAGAGCAAGGTCATCCTCTCTTAGAGGTATCATGTGCACTGGCCTGTCTAAGTTCATGGAAGGGTTTGATTTATTGCACATTGACCAGTAATCTCTTATTAGGGATTTCAGGTTTATATATGGTCATGGCTCCTGAGGGAAAGGTTGTATAAATAATGTAATTCCCTTCCCACAATGTTTAAAATTTGGTGCATTGCGGCACATGTGTGGGATTCCAATAGAGGACCTTATACCCTAGTTGATACTTAACCTTTCAAATTTTTAAGTTATGACGTTGCATGTTATGTGCCTTATGCAACTCATTTGATGACAGGGCAACCAATCGATCCTCGTCTAGCATGCTTAGAGTTGCCAATATTTGTTTTTGTGCTAGATCAAGGTCAAGGTGGAGGTCACATGCCATGGATAGTGTACAGAGCTTGGTCTGAATTGGAAGCTTTGGAAGTTTTCCGTATACTAACTCATAGGGAGAATAGCCTATAGGGAGTTTCCAAGTGGAGCGGTATGCCTAGAGGGCATCATTCAATTTAGTGCTCCAATCTCACCTATATTTTCTACTTGTCCTTGTTAATATTCTAGTAATCTCCTGATTTGTGACCTCAGCTTGGTCATTAGCTTGGGGGTGATAAGGTGTAGCCAATTTATGTTCGACCCCTAAGCGTTGCATCAATTTCTGAAAGGTTGCACCCATGAAGTGTGTTCTGTTATCCAAGATAAGTGCACGTGGCATACCAAACATATTTACGACTAGTTGTTGCACAAATCGTGCAGCTGTAGATGATGTGCAGTCTGTAACAGCAGCTGCTTCAGCCCATTTTGTTAGATAATTAATAGCAATAATGATGTAAGCTTTTCCATTGGACATTGGTGTAATGGGCCCCATAAAGTCTATTCCCCAAATGTCGAAGGGTTCCAAAGGTTGAATCCATTGTTGTGGATCCTCCATTCTAGTAGTCATTCCACCATCACGTTGATAGCACTGGCAGGATTGGACAAATTGATGGGCATCCTGAAGTAATGTTGGCCAGTAATATCCTATGAGCAGGATCTTAATAGCTGTTCATCTCCCTGCATAGTGACCCCTACAAAGGCCCTCATGAGTATCTTGGAGAACTCTTAGTTGGTCCACATCGGGCACACACCATCGAATCAAGCCATTAGGACAGACTTTGTAGATTTTTCCATTGATCTCCATGAAGTACTTGGCTCTATGAAGAAACTATTGTTTCTTCCTAAAGTCCAACTCCTGTGGTGTTTGTTGGGAAAGGAGATAGGTGAGAATGCTACTATACCAATTTGTTCCCATGGGTTGGTTATTCACTACACCGGTAAAGAGGGCTTCATCAGGAAAATGATCAAATATGGCGTATTCATCCTCTTTGTTGTCCCAGTGCAACCGAGATAAGTGATCTACAACTACATTCTCAGTTCCCTTTCAATCTATCATCGTTAGATCGAACTCCTGTAGGATTACCAGCCATCGTATAATACAAGGGCTAACCGTTGGCTTGTTCATGAGGAACCTGATTGCACTATGATCCATATGAATGTACACTTTGTAGCCTAACACATAATGCCTAAACTTGTCTAGTGCAAACACTACAGCCATTAATTCTTTTTCTATAGTTGTGTAGTTAAGTTGTGCACCAGCGATACTCTTACTTGCACAGTGGATGTAGTAAGGACGTTTTTGGTCATCTAACTGTGTAAGTACAGCTCCTACGGCATAATTGGATGCATCAGTCATTATATGGAATCGTCTGGACCAGTCAGGGGCTTGTAGAATGGGAGTTTCCACAAGCTTTTGTTTTAAAGTTTGGAATGCTTGTTCACATTCCTTGGTCCATTCAAATGGTGCATCCTTCTTCGTTAGTTCTACCAACGGTTTGGAAATCTTGGAGAAGTTCTCAATGAATCTCCTATAGTAGCCAGTGTGTCCAAGGAATGACCGAATGTATTTGATAGTTTTTGGTTATCGGGTAATTCCTTGGATAACCTTAACTTTGTCAGAGTCTACCTCTATTCCTGAATGCGAAATCTTATGCCCAAGTACTATGCCTTCTTGGACCATCAGATGGCTTTTCTGCCAATTGAGCCTTAACTTGGTTTCTACGCATATTTTTAGCACTTACTCTAATCTATCCAAGGCTTTATCAAAGCTTGTTTCATAAGTGGAGAAGTCGTCCATAAAGACTTCTACTCCATTTCCTATCTGCTGTTGGAATATGCTTAGAACTAAACGTTGAAATGTGTAGGAGCATTGCACAAGCCAAATGGCATTTGTTTATATGTAAACATTCCCCAAGGGCTGGTGAACGTTGTTTTGGCTTGATCCTCTAGTGCTATTCATATTTGGTTGTATCCACTATACCCATCCAGAAAACTATAATAGCAATGCCCTACTATGGTGTCTAATACTTGGTCAACGAATGGCAATGGAAAATGATCCTTGAATGTTGCCATATTTAGTAGCCTAAAATCTATACACACCCTCCATTTTCCTCCCTGTTTAGGCACGATCACCAGAGGGCTAACCCATTCACTATCAGCAATGGGATATATGAACCCCGCCTTAAGAAGTTGTTCTATCTCTTCTTTTACTATTTTTTTCAATTTTGGGTTCAATCGCCTCTGCGGTTGTTTTCGGGGTTTCATGGAGGGGTCCATGTAAATCCTATGCTGGCATATCCTAGGATCTATTCTGGTTAACTCAAGGTATGACTA
Organism: Gnetum montanum; assembly: GCA_015680685.1. Taxonomy (NCBI): domain Eukaryota; kingdom Viridiplantae; phylum Streptophyta; class Gnetopsida; order Gnetales; family Gnetaceae; genus Gnetum; species Gnetum montanum. Next base: position 1,819,193 of record MNCI01007180.1, read on the forward strand.
GGCAAAGGCTTTTGACCACTTTTTTATCACTTTTAGCAATCTTTCTTTTTTTTGGGAACAAGTTTTTCATTAATGATCACCGATTTTCCATTTTTGAGAGTCATATACTCCAGACCGGTGGGCAATGGTTTCAAATTGAGGGGCTCTTGTTTAAATCTCTCAAGAATCTCCAACTTCCCCTAGTTGATGTTCTCAAAGTTAAAGCTTGGAAGTTGGCAACGAACTTGCTCAAGTGTGTCTATGCTTTCAATGTAAGCACTAGTTATTTCCTCAGTTAATTCCATGCATGTTAGCAAATTGCTCTCTTGATCAGCCATAAGCCACTTGGTGTCTTCTTGTCATGTGGCTACTACATATAGGCACATTTGTATATTAATGTCTTGTGCATACCGACTGCATGCAGGCAATGCTAAACTTCGCATAACCCATGATTTCTACACGCAATGGCACCCTGTGTCACTATATGTGATGCATAGAACTTTCTTCTTCTCGATCTTTCCAAAAGTGTTCTTCTTGGATATTTCTAGGGAAAGATCATGGATTCCTAGGCGTGCATCTATAGTACTTAGCCATGCTCTTCCCATTATTATTGGGAATTCCCCCTTACCGTTTCTTACTTGTATCACTAGGAAATCAGCTGGGTATGACCAACCACATATAGTGGTAATAATGTCCTCCACAAGTCCCAAGGGGATAGTGATGGACTAGTCGGCTAGCTCAAGTCAAATGTTACTCTTCCTTAATGGAGGCAGGTTTCAGGATTTATACATTTCTTGTGATATTAAATTGACTCCGGAACCTAAGTCCAAAAGAGCTTTACATGGTTCATTCCCAATGACTTGGAGGTAGATTAGACAACTCCCAAGATCGAAGAATTTTCAGGGAAGGTGGCCCACCTTAATCCAGTCAGTAACAGCATGTGTTAACATAACTTTGTGCATTAAGCTCGATTTTTGGGTTGAAGGAGGCCCAAAAGCTTTACTTGGTAGGGAGGTGTTCAGACGTTCAACCGCTTGTGATGGTGAGGGCTTGGTTGAATTGTTGGTTCTAAAGAAAGATCTTTTCTACATAGGGTTGTTAGAACCAACTGTAGGTTGAGGATTCACAGCCCTCATAACATTGAGTTGCTACGGTTGAGTGGGGAGTACCCCTTGCATTGCTGGAGCGAGTGGTACTGGAGCTATCGGCGTGAGAGTTGCAAATGGATTCGGAGGATGGTATGTATGTGGTGTGTCTCTCCCAGGAGAAGGAGTCCTATAATACTCCTGAGCTTGGTAGTGATGTTGTGGTGTCATGTGACCAATAGAGTCACTTGGAGAGATTGGTTGCTACATGTAATAGCCATATGGATCTATTTTCCGGTAAGGGTATTGTTGCCTTGGTGGTGGCATCCCCCATGACTGTGGGTATTGCCACTATTGGTGTTGCTCCATAGGTTGTTGCGGAGTTCCACTTGGATAATACATTAAGGGTTGGTGGAACTGCCTTGGGTTACCTTGGGGATAAGGTAACCATCGGGGTGCTTGTCGTTTGTTAAGCCGTGGATTAAGTGCATACACCCCAAAGTCTTGCAGATGTGAGATTATTGGGCAACATTCCTTAGGATGATCATACTGGCATATCTCACATCCATCATCATTTTCTATATCAGAATCCACAACCCCTTCGATGATGGCCATTTTTCCCTTACCTTTGTTACGTGCATGGTCCAAATACCCCTTCTTCTTTTTATCATAGTCACTACTTCGCTTCTTAGACTCCTCTATGATTTAGAGAACGGTTTCAAATCTACTATCTAAGGAGTCCCACATTTGGTCTACCTTTTCCGATACTTCTGTTGTTAATTTTTGTAGCGGCAAGGTTTTCCTATGCACCAACTCTTTGAGTGGTGACTCTTCGGAGGGAAGGATCGTGGTTGTACTCTTCCATGCTTTCTCTTTTATGTAGCTCACCTTCTTCCTTAGCTACTTGCTCCAACAATCTATGGACTTGATGGGACCTAAGCTCCAACAACCTCCCTTGGGCATACGTTCCAAGGGTTCTCCTGGTTTCATGCCTAAGTCCATCTACAACATGGCGTAGTTGATCCCGTTGTGCGTAACCATGGCCTGGGCAACGATGTAACAATGCATAATAACGGCCCATGGTAGCATCCAAGGATTCATGATTTCCCTGCTTCCATCCTTGGATTTTTTTTGCAAGTTGGACACTCGGGAGTACATTTGATACTTTTCATTAAACAATTCTATCATTGTACTCCACCTCCTAATGGTTTCCAGTTCTAAGGATCGATACCAACTTTTTGCTTCTTTTATTAGTGTCCTTGGGAATAACTTTAGTTTTTGCCACTCATTCTCAAAGTTCTACAAGGCACATGCATTGTGAAATGCTTGTAGATGGTTCTGAGGATTAGCGTTGTATCCCCCCTCAAATCGTGGGATATTATTCATGTCTAATCTCTTGATCCTGCTATCATTCTAGTGCCTTGTTGGAATTCTCACATCCTCTGTGATGTCTAACATGCTTCGGGTTGCAAGTAGGGATTCCTCATGGTCATTTCATTCATAGAGTCTATGATGTCTATGCGGTTCCCTACTCTCCCTTCTCTCATGCCTTGATTCTTTTGAGTGCCCTCAACCTCTTTCTCGACTCTCTCGTCGAGGTTTCTCACTATGCTTACCCTTATCCTCATGGTGAGGCTCCTTATGACTGCATCCTAATATAGAAGGAGAGGGTGAATGTGATGATGAAGGTGAAGAAGAAGGAGAACCATCGCCATGATGATGTTCCCTACCTTTTCTTCTATGGTCCCTACTCCAATCGGGATGATGATCAAAATGCTCACCCTTGTCATGTGTTTGTGTTCCCTCATTGAACACTTGGTGTTCTTGGGGATCAGAACTAGGATGATGAATTGTGGAGTGTAGGTTCTGATACACCACCTCCTGACCATTGTTAGGAGGGAGAACATCATTTCGTGGAGAACCTATTAAAATAGGTTCACCACTCTCAATTTCGCTTAAGAAGAGTGGAGCATTATGGGAACTTTTGTCCTTCAAAGATGTGTGGTAACTCTCTTGCTGCAAGTCCCTTTGACGTTGCACTTCTGTGGGATGGTAATCCCTTGTGTCATAATCACATGCTACATATTCCACATATAACTGTGACATGCCTATTCGTGCAAGAGCACGAAGGAGCATGTTGGGGACTGCTCGATTTGGAGGCAACACTATGTTACCCTCCAAGTCTCTCCAACGCAGTTGGTCATCTTGATGGAGGATAAAGGTAAAGTTAGGTATATACTCATCATGATGAATATATACCACATGGAATTGTTGAGGCACTGGCAAATTCTGGTTATGTGTGTTGTGTCGCCGACTGTCTCTAGTGCTGGTCCTAGGCGGTGAAGTGCTTTTGTGCGAGGAAGAAGACATGTTTGTCTTATTCGGTGTGCTCGTTACCATTATCTTATTTTTTCTTGATCAACCCTAACAGTTCATTTTAGCTTCCCAATGATATGGATGATTTCCTATGTTCTACATAGCACAAAAACAACTAAGTCCCCAACAACGGCGCCAATGATGAGTGGTGAGGTACCCCTACACTCAAACATACGAATACGAGCATCTCATGCGCGATCTGGTCAAACTCCCAGGACTAAGTGCTTATGCGCCCTAATGGAACACTTAAGGTTAATCAATTTTTGTCTTCCCAAGCTTACTTGTATTTTCACGGTTGTATGGTTAAGTAGACCTGAGGTATATGATTTTTATATCTTTTATCTTTTTAACACCTATGCTAATAAGGAAGGGTGAAGAGAACTAATGACTAACTTTCATTAACTAATTTCTAAGTATCCTAGCATCAGTATTTGTTTCCACTTGCCGCACACACCTTGAACCAATGCAATGCTACTGGGATTACCAAATGCTATTCGTTACTGGGTTACCAAGCATTACACACGTGCTCGAAGTAGTCGTACTGAATGCACTTAACTAGGAGAGTCAAGGGTTGAGAGAGATTTAATTATCTAGGAAAGAATTTAAATATTTAATAGTAATTAAATCCTATTTAGCTTAGTCCACATGCTGCAAGGTTTATCAAAACATTCATCTTTATTTCCATACACAAATGTGTGCTCAGGTACAATTTGCTCCAATAAAGATCCGTTCACTTTAGGACTCCTACTACAGGCACATGGAAGTTATTCTAACTCTAGAATGGTAAAACTGCTATAGTTTGGCTAAGGTCTAGATCTAGATGGAGAAACAAGGGAGAACCACCTCTTATTTATAGATGTTGTGGTAGGCCGCGATATTGTATACGCAATATCGCAGGGGATGACGCGATATCGCAGCTCATCACTAGGTAATCTACTTTTATTGCCATTTGTCTTCCCTTATTTACTCTAGTATCTTAAGTTATGTTACGCCATGTGCTAATTGCACCATTGTATTACAGCGTCAAATATTTCAACCAATAGCCTTATGCCAACCTACCGCATGGAGCCATGGATAGAGATGTCAAACAAATTTGCTTTCATAGAAGGCATTTTCGAGGATATGGTGGACTACTTATGACAAGCAGACCCAAAGCTAGGTATTTGTGTAGTGCTATCCTACTTTGTGCTATCTTGCTTAGTGCTTAAATGCTTGGTTTTCAGCTAAGGTTGCTCAGTTGTTGTATGCCTACAAGTCCCAAGCTGCGATGGGATCCCAACAAGGTAACGAAGGTGGATGCTCTACTCGACCTTCCCCCTAAGGTTGATTAGGTGCCTCATGATATGTACAAGACATCTAACAAGTGCACACTTTCCTATGCCAAGTCATTATGGATCTTTAGGCACTCAAATGAGCTCCTATGGAAATGTGTACATGAACTACATAAGAAGGTGGCTAGCCAGGATGAGAAGATCAAGGATCTTCAATCCAGGTATGACTTCATAGTGGCTAGATCACAGAGAGATAATACCTAGCATACCTCTGAGGTTGGATATGCTTTGTATTGGAGCACACTCAAAGGCAAGAATGAGGCAATGCAAGAGTTAGTAGAACAGCAACTCTAGATGGACTTACTTGTTCAAAAGAACCAGGACTAGAAGAATTATAGCACAAAGGTTTATCAGTTAGGGTAGATGCAAAAAAATCACAAGCATCAATACAAGCAGGAACACAATGTGTACTTACATTAGTACAAGGAGGAGTCTACCAAACGCCGCCACCTCAAGATGTTTCTTGAGGCAACCAGCATGAAGTAGGCGTACGACATGTTCATGAAGCATATAGTCGTGAGTGACTCTCCTGTGAGGTAAATCATCACCCCTCTAAAGAGGCTACATTTTCCATGAAGCCACCTGCATGGACTACTATGGATAAAGGCAAGTATTGACTTTGACTAGGAAGACTAGATGAAACTTTCTAAAGTTGAGATCCTCCATCGCTTAGAGGCTGGCCTTGGAAATTTACCTCTAAAGCTCATCGATGCAAGACCCTCTTGGGTTAGTTTTTTGCTATAGTAGTTATACTTTTTTATGCTTTTTGTATTTCTAAATTTTGGCAAGTATGAGATGAGGCTAAAGGCCCCAACAACTCGATAGAGGAAGCGGAACCTCCACCTCCACCTAGTGCTACCGATTGAGCATGACCAAAGGTACCTCTCATGGGGGCTTTTTTTTGCAATATTTTGTTATGTAATGCTACCCATGCTATGTTATGGCTATGTATTACTATCCATGCTCTGTTATGTATGACTATTCGCTAAGTGTAATGTCCAAACTTTAGGACTATATGATGATTTAATCACATTTTGCTATGATTATGCTTACAACGTAACCTATGCTAACGTGCCTAAGTGACGAATTAATAAGACAATGATGTGTCACACTAGCATAGAGTTATGGAATGATATTAATATTGGGCCATTTTGATCCATGTCAATTTAAAGCCTTGATAGGCCTCATGCCAATTTAAGGCCATAGCGGACCATTGCTAGTTTTTGGCCTTTTCATGCCATGCATTGCCAATTTAAGGCCATAGCAAGCACAAGGTAGTAGTTTAAGGCCATTCCAGGCCATAATGATGGGGATAGTCTAAGGCCATTCTGGGCCATAGCAAGGGGTTTAAAAATGATAGTTTTGGACCATTTCGAGCCGCAACAATAGTTTAAGGCCATTCAGGGACCCAGCAATACTTTTAGGCCATTTTGAGCCACAGTGATGGAATTAAAAAGAATAGTTTTAGGTCATTCCAGGCCACGCCGCTGGCAATGGAATTAAAAGTGATAGTTTTAGGCCATTCCGAGCCATAGATTGCTATGTCTCTTTTTTGTGATTTTTTGGCTTTTATGATTTTTATGCATTTTTGATGTTTTTCATTCATTAAAGTAATACTCTGGAAGTGTAAACTAAGTGAGAAACTACATAGACAAAGTAGATGAGTGCGTAAACAAAGCAGGTAAATGTGTAAACTACGCAAACCAATGCATAATCTAAGTAATCAAGCTAAATACAAATAACATACTACAATGCTAATCTAATGCAAAAAAAATTCAACATAAGTGAAAAGTAAAATACAGGGTGCGTGAAAGTAAATAGTGAGTAAGCACCTAGCACGATTTGGACTAAGGGGTATTTTAGTCATGTAGTTTCTTCCTAACCCGTTGTGGGTTAGGAGGCGTGTAGGGTTTGGATTGCACTATCCGGTAATCCCCATGACCTTTGCTTGCTACATCAAAGGGCAATTCTACCCAAAGGGCATCCTCCAGGAGGTTACTAGCTTCTACCGCTTTTTCATTTGTATCTACTTTATGTGTCTTGTTCTTTACCGTAGACGCATCATTAGGAAACTCAACCTCTGACCCTTGCTTCATGTCTATGTTGTTGATGGCTAAGGGGAAAGCGTTATCACCATTGATGATAACTTCACCACCTTCATATTGAAGGTGGATCTCTTGATGAAATAAAGAGGAGATAGCTTGTAATTGGGCCAACCAAGGTCTATCCAATATCAAGTTGAAGCTCGACATCTCTTCTATGATAATGAACTCAACAATGATGAGGAATTTCTCCCCTATAATAAAAGATATAGTAATCGTGCCCTTGACAATAATGCATGACCTGTTGAAAGATTTCAAACATGCAATTTTTGTTGGCCTAATTTGATTTGTGAGGCCTATCTTATCCACGATAGTGTATGGTATTATGTTTGTTGCTGCTCCATCATTAACATGCACTCTATGAATTTTGCATTGCCCAACACGTATACTAATAAACATAGGAGCTGTTATAACCTCATCCCTCTCAAGATTGACCTTGACTACTTCATCATGAAATGCTATGGACGTGGAACTCTATTCCTATGGTGCAAGGAATAGCATCACCACATGGATGGGGGTCTCATCTGTAGGGATGTCCTCTGTAACAAGGATGGAGATCAACATCCATACCAATGCTTTGTGGTGGGTAGACGATGTCATGATCAGGTTGTACAAGCTCAATGTTGTATTTTTCTGTTTAAGTGCTTATTTGACTTGGACTAATGCATCCATGAAGTCCTTGCCATTAGCCATGTTTTTGTTGCCCTTGAATTCCTCCATGTAACCTAAGAGATGGATTTCTCATGGAGGTGACTTAGGCTTTGTTTTCTTAGCTTGCTTAGGAGCCTCAGTGTTCCCTTGTGATTTGCTTGTTGTGGCCTCTTCATCTGTTTTCACCATAGGAACCGCAAATATAGGAATCGATTTTGGTGGACCCAATGCTCTTTGCTCTTGATGTTGCCTAATCATTTCATCTACAAGATGCTTATTGGATCTCCTATGTTTCCATCTCAGGGACCTGCCCATGTTGCCAACAAGGTTATCCTTTGGAAAGGAAGGGACCGATGCATTGCCTACTACTAGGCTTCGAATAGATAAAGGGCTAGCATGCTATGGCACTCTAATGATGAAGGATAATTGAACAATTTTTATTGATGTAACTTGTGGGGGGACCCTAACTATGAAGGGTGTTGTGGGTGCTTAAGGTGACACTCTAATAACAAAAGGGGACATCAAACCTATGGAGGCCAAGGGGACCATTGCACTACTAGAGGGCACCTGGACCACGAATGGCTACTGCATTGGTTCTATATCATCATCAAACCTAATAACATTTATGGCATAGCTAGCATCATCTACATTTAGGGGGTTGTTTTACACCCTCATGGACTAGTTCTAAGGCCTAACCGAGTTTGCAATGTTGAGTACTAGCTTACTTCTGTCGATCATCCTTTGCAAGTCATCTTGCAAGGCTAGGCAAAAGTCTATGCTATGGTCAGGCAATTGGTGGTAATGGCAAAATCAGTCTAGCCTAAAATGTCTTGGGACTGATAGCTCGTTTGGTGCCACCAAAGTAGGATTTCTTAGTAGCTTGCAATATCTATCATGTTTTTCATACGCATCCTTAGACATTTGTTTGTATTGGATGCATTTGGATTTTAGTAGTTGGTTTAGCAACTCTAAAGGCTTTAGTGGTAACTAGGTATACTTAGAGCAATCCTTGCACTCAAAGTTGGGCCTTTGAACAACTTGCGTTGTGGCCACCGAAGATGTAGGTTGGTTGATTGTCCTAGTGCTAGAGTTGGTAGCTTTGTTGCTAGCCAGGGCTTTAGGCTAACTAGCCATTTGACCCTAGTTGGTTGCTTTGGCTTCTTTATCTCCAATTGCCACCATTGCATTTTTCTTTCCCTTATCTTTGTCTCTCCTTGCATGTTGGTTCTTGTAGGCCACATAGGCTAGGTCCTTGGTAGCTTCCACCATGTCTTGTATGCTTTTGATTTGAGAGAAGGCTTAGCTTAGGGATTGTGAGCCTAGGTAATATAGCTTTAACTTTATAAAGTCATTAACTGCTCCCTTGAAAATGGCTAGGAGATGTGCTTCAATTTTCAGCTCTTATATTTCATTTAGTGAGGTACTCCAGCGTTGAATGAACTTCTGCATAGGCTCTAGGTGGCCCTGCATAACTTGCATTAGTTGGTCTAAGGTTGTCTTTGGCTTCAAGTTGTATTTGAAGTGCATTACAAATTGGCTTAAGAGGTCATCCAAAGATGATATAAAGCTTCTAGGAAGTGCACAATACCAATCTAATGCTTTGCTAGTCAATGACATGGTGAATAGATGAGTGATGGCATCTAGCCATGCTTGTAACAATATGCACTCTGACCTAAACATGAACAGATGTGCAATTGGATCTCCCTCATCATTTTATTTGGTGAATTGAGGCAGTGAGACTCTAGCTAGAAGAGTTAAAGGCAAAACCACAAGACTTATAGGGTCATCTTAGTAGAAATCCACCACTTTAATAGCTTTGGAGGAGGCAACTTTGAGTCGCTTCACCTCTTTCATCAAGTTTTGAATCATCTAAAATACTTAGTATAATCTTTGAGATGCTCCAGCTAGCTCTGCTAACTATGTTTGCTATTGTTGGACTAGCTATGTGGTCCATGGCTTGGTTGCAAGTTGAGAAACCATGTAATGTGCTTGATGCATTGGTCATGCTATAGGGACAACGATTAGGGCAAGCAACGCATGTGTAGGTTGGATCGACATTGGGGGTATCAACATTGTGGACCATGCTAAAACTAATCCTATCCCAACTAAAACCACTAACTATGCTCTCCACGCCAGAGAGTGGACTACACTAACTACACTCTCCACACTAGAGAGCAGACTACACTGGCTACGCTGGAGACGACTACGCTTTAGCTGAAAATGATGGGTTTTTAGTAGGTAGTGGGAATGAGTGTAATTTTGGTTACTATGTAGGGTCCTAGGGGGACCAACTACAGGGTCAAATCTACACCGATAGGTTAGTAGATAATGCTTGCACTAGCCTAAGATCTAGCTATTGCTACACGCATAGTAGGTCCACAGGGGTGTTATGGCCTATGCTAGCCTAAAGCCAGCAACTGCAATGTAGAAAGCATGCAAGACAACCACAATGGATTCTTAAAAGGTGGTACACCCTTCTTCTAGCACTAGAAAACTATAACAACCAAAAATGTTAGCGACTAGAACATCAAGGTCCATGGGTGCACAGCCTACCCTAAACATGCACGACGACCTGCTAGAGGCAAAGGTGGGATGCCCTAAATGGTCTAGCCGATCAAACAAGGACTTACCAGATGCAATGATAATGCAGTGTGGTTAACTATAGTGCTAATGTGAGATGATGTTGAGGGGTGCAGGTAGTTTTATGGTACTTGCGATGTTTGCAATGTCAATGGGGTCGAGTGTAGTTACAAGTGCTGGAGGGGGCGAGCGTAGTCAAGAGTTTTACCAAGGCAAATGATGTCAATGCATGAGGACTGCTACTTGAGCATAGTTCAAGCATGTCTACATAGTAAAAATGGTGAAAATGTAAATGAAGTGCAGAAAATATAAAGAAATGAAGAGAAGCTCCACCCCAAATGGGGTTGAGTGTAGTTAACACCAAGAGGAGGTTAGAGGGTACACAATATATAGCAAGTGCAAGTGGACAGTGTAGCCATAATCCCTTGGGTGTCTAGCCACAAAGACAGGTATCCTACCATGGTGTTTGCATCTACCATGTTGGCCACCATGATGTACTACTAGATGCGGTGTTTTGTTAATGGTCTACCACTTTTCCTATTTGTTGGTTTACCAATGTGCCCTTGATTCACATATGAGGTTCCACCCTTACTAAAATGAAGATGCAGGTATTTATAGGATTAGGATTTTTGAGAAATGTGGGATGGCTACCACATGGTAAATGGGATAGTTGGGACTACCTTCATCATAGTTATTATTCATGTGGTGTGCTAATGGGGCTGATGGTGTCAATGGTGTTGTTCTTTGTTGTGTTCTACTGGACTCTATGGGACTCTGTAGGACTGTGACTATGCTGTCAACCACATGTGTGTGCACCGAGATGACGATGAGGTACCTGACAAATAAAACTTAGAGACTACACTCTATGGGACTATGCTCTCACATGGGGTTGAGTGTAGTTACAAATTCACAGCAAAGGGGATACAAGAAAGAAGCATTTTGCCAACTATGCTTGCCAAAGGTGAGTTGACTGCATTCTGGAGCTGAGCTGAGCATCATTGTTACATTGTGGAGGCCACTAGAGAGTGTTCTTTCTAACTATGCTCTTTTGAAAATTGACTACAATCCCAGCTGGGGGAGAGTGTAGTCCCAATACTGGTGGAAACTGTGAGGAAACTGCAAACTACACTCTCCCCGGGAGGCTAGCTACGCTCCCAATTAGGGTTGAGTATAGTTCTGAGACTTGGCAAAACTTGTGAAGCTAATCTCCTTCTAGCTATTCTCTCCTTAAGAGGCTAACTAGGCTCTTAGCTGGGGTTGAGCATAGTCTCGACACTTAGCAAAATTTGCAAAAAGTAGCCTTCAACTAACTACACTCTCCACGACTATGTTGTCTATGCTTCGGAATGGTGTGCTTGGGGGAGAGCATAATCTCAACACTTAGGCAAAATTTCAAAATTTTTCCCTTCAACTGAATATGCTTTAGGAGACTACACTCTCTAGGCTTTGCAAAGGGGTTGAGCATAGTTCCTACTTTTTGCCAAAATTTGCAACCAAGATGCTGTAGTCTAGATTTGGTGGTGTTTTAGATAGTATTGAGGATGGTAAGAAGTTCCACTAGGATGGTGTGATTAGTTGTTGGACTATCTATAATTCCCTTTTGAGAAAGGTAATTTCCTAGGCATTTTCTTTTTTACAAACTTGGGATTCAATGCAAAAGCCCAATACTCATGTAGATGTAACATGACTAGGTAATAACCCTTCAGATGGTCATATAGTCAAATGTCACATCCATCATCTTCTTTTATGGTTAATTCTATAGCCTCTTCTTCTTTAGTCATGTACCCTTTTGCCAATCAATGTTCTTACCTATTTCTTGGTCCTTTTTCCTCCTTTTGCTGTGATCACTTGATTTTTTTTCATTACCCTCTCCTCTATGGTTTCTATGCAAGTTGTAACTTTCTCATTTATTCATTCTAACATCTTATCTAACATTGCATTAAGCTCATTGATAGACTTTTGTATTGACAAGGTTTGTTGTAAAATCACCTCATTTAGAGCTACCTCTTTTCTTGATCATAGAGATGAACCCTCTTCTTTTGAAGAGTTGGGTTCTAGTGACATTTCTTAACATTCTCTCATTTACATAACTCTCCTTCTTCTTTTCCCACACATTCAATTAGCCTTTGGATATGATGAATTCCTAGTTCATATAATCAACCTTGAGCATACCTCCCAAGGGTCTCTCTTGTTTGACCACGAAGCCCATCTATGATGTGGAAAAGTTGCTCTTCTTAAGAGAAACTATGGTATGGACATCTATATATTAGAGAATAATATCTCTCTAGGGCCATATCCAAGGGTTCATGTTATTCCTATCTCCATCCTTGGATCCATTTCCTTAGGTTAAACATCCTCACATAGGTTTGGTATTAGTCATTAAAAAGTTCTAGCATTATGAACCACTGATGGATTGAATTTGGTTTCAACTATCTATACCACACTTCAGCTTTGTCTATTAGTATTCTAGTAAAGAGCTTAAGGTTTTTCCACCCACTTTCAATGTTCTATAAGATGCAGGCATCATGGAAGGCTTATAACTAATGTTGCATATGAGAATTATATCCTCCTAAAAATTTAGGAATGTTATTCATGTCAAGCCTTTTAATGCAACTTTCCTTTCGATGCCTGTCAGGTATTTTAACTACCTCTACAATCTGCGTTAGGCTCTTAGTGGCTAATAAGGGTTCACCAACATCAAATATGTCATAGTGAAAATTTCTATTTCTATTTTCTTGATTGTGATGATCTTTCCTATATTCATTTTGATGTCTTTGATTTTTCCCTTGATGTTGATTTCTATCCTTATTTCAACCCCATAGTGAAGCTTTATCTTTATACCTACATTCATCTTCGTTAGAACTAGATTTTGAAGAGGAAGAGGAAGAGGAAGATGTGAATCCATGAGAATCTCCATGGCTTCTATATTTCTCCTATAGTTCTTCCCATGGTCCCTTGATTTATCTTTTCTACATTTTAAGGAGGTCCTAGGCCTTGAGGCCCTCCCCGATCTAGGACTTACTCCATCTCTTTTAGGATTGTCTGCCTTAGGTGAATGTAGTCCTTGAGTGTATTCAAGGTGGTCATGAACATATTAAACCCTTGCATGAGGTTGGTCACTCCAATTTTCTTCAATATATATCTCATTAGTTTTTCAATATATATCTCATTAGTTTTTCAATGAATGTTCACTTCATATGATGCATTATCAGTTCCATGTGAAAGAAACATTGTTGTTAGTTAATGATGTATGTTACTTAATATTTTCTAAAATATAAATTGTTAATGCATTTACAACAATTGTGTATAATATAACTAATCTAGATAACTAGCACCATCCCTAGCAGTGGTGCCAATGATGAGCGGTTGGGTACCCCTTACGTCCAATCATATGAATCACAAGCATTCATGCATAATCAAGTCAAATTTCATAGATGGGACTAGTTATGCCATCTAAATCATTATGTCTTGAGCACAATTCATTGTATTCCCACTTGGACTAGTGGTAGCTTTGTCACGCATGGTTTAGTCTAAAGTGAGGCATATGATTCTTGATGTTGTTTCGACCTTATGCTACTCCTAATGACGATAAAAAATCAATTATTTAAACTAATTAACAATGAAAAGTAAATTCTAAACTAGCCTACATGTGATTAGTATCCATTCCTAACCTTCTGTACATGCCTTGGACTTCATGCAACTACCACTGGTATTACCAAGAATACTATTACTAGGCGCATCAAACAATAACACTACTGGGTTACCAAGTAATTATACTTAGGTGCTCATGATTAGTCATACTTATTCCACTTAATGATATAAATAATAAATAATAATAAATAATAAACATTAATTGAGAAAAATAGTAATCATTTAGNTATTCCACTTAATGATATAAATAATAAATAATAAACATTAATTGAGAAAAATAGTAATCATTTAGGTAATTAACAATAATAAAGCTAAGTGGATACTCCAATGATGGAAGTAATCTTTATCTTTATTGCTGAACATGTAACGTGTCCAAGTACATCACACTTGAATAAGAATGTCGTACAATCACTTAACATCACACTACAAGCATACACTAAAAAAAACAAACAAAAATTCTCTATGTCTATTTCTAAAATATTTTTCTAAATTGTGCACCCAAGTGTTGTATTTATAGGCTAGCACAAAAGTGGTGATATCAAATCCCAAATATCGAAGGTTGTGCCTAGATATCAAATACTTTATAATGCAACTTCAATATCAAAGAAATTTGATATCAAAGCCCTACCAAAACATAACTCATCAAACATAAAGGTAAAACATGTTGGTATGAGTTCTTGCAATCTAGACACACATTCTTTTATCTTCCTTTCAACACTAGTGGGAATTCAGTTCTTGTTGTTGTTGACATACTAGCATATAAAATTTTGGTGTATGATTCAATGCCTTATTCACAAAATCTTGTGTCATTTAGAAGATTGATATTGAATTTTATTGATTATTTATTTGATGGTGAGTATATTTGCTCTGAAGGTGTCATGGAACTTAAGGGAAAGAAGAAAAAAGTAGCTACAAAATGGAATGGAATTATAGCTGAAGGTCTTCTGAAATAAGAAAATGGATATGCTTATGGAATGTATACAATAATCTATATATATCACTTGGTACTCAGTAAAGAGTTTAATTTCATTGTCAATTATTTTTTATTGTATCATAAATCCATAATATGGAAAATCCTATGTTTTCTAGGAGTTCATCAAGTTTGTAGAAACATGTGTTTGCAGCATATGCTAAATAAGAACTACAATGAACATGATCCAGTTGTATTTTGTGATGTAACTAAATTTGATTATAGTCATTTTCCATGATGCATTCCATTTTCTTAATGTTATTGTGTTGTAATGCATCTCTTCTATGATTTTGTAAATGAATCTATGATGCATTTTGGTTGTAATAAATATCTTTTTCATTTTTCTAAAAGTATCTATAATAAATTTTCCATAATGTTTTCTATCTAGGTGGGCCATTTGATATTCTATATATATTCAATTATTAATTGTTATAGCATTTTTGGTCTCTCATGGCTCATCCTTAATTGTGGATCATATGTTAAGACAAGTCTAAGATCCAAAATTCAACAAAAGCTTCACAAATATGCTCCAAACAAATATATGGTATTGAAAGATATAAAATATTAATTTTTAATTTCAATTTTCAAAGTTTTAATTGATTTGCACTAACCTAAGTGTCATATTGACCTTTGATGAGTGGCGAGGTACCCCTACACTCAACCATACAACATGAGCGTAGCACACGTGATCTGGTTGAACTCCGCAGACTAAATGCCTACACGTCCCATGGAACACTTGGGGTTAATCATTCGTTGTCTTCCTAGACTTACTTGTTGTTGTCACGGTGTATGGTTAAGTAAGTCCGAGGTATATTATTTTTATAGTCTTTTCTGGTTTTATGTCTTCTATGTTAAAGAGTGAAGGATTGAGAAACTAACTAACTCTAACTAAGGACTAAGTCTAAATTAACTAGGAAATCAATAAATAAAAATTAAATAAAATCCTATTCCATGCACTGTAAGGTTTATCCACAAAGCTCTTCTTTATTTTCGTACACAACTTGCGTTCAGGTACAAAGCTGCTCGAATAAAGATCCGTTCACTTGGGGACTCCTACTGTAGGCACATGGAAAATATTCTATCTTTGGAGTGATCAAACTGCCAGAGTTTTCCTGCTTCTAAACCAGGATGGAAAATAAGGGGAGTGCCACCTCCTATTTATAGATTTGGCGACAGACCGTGATATCACGTACGCGACATCACAGGAGACGACGCGATATCATGGCTCATGCGAATCACATCTCATCATACCCCCATGACTGAATGAAAACTTGTCCTTAAGTTCCTTACAATAATATTGGGAAGGTATGGAATTATTGAGGGGAATGGAACTAATGGGATGACATGTGAATGGATCATCATTACAAGACTTGACAAAAATGGTGTTCATGACAACAAGGGTAAACACCTTATTACAATGACATCAGGCCTTTGTTGGCAGCTGAGAAAGAGAGAGAGAAAGAAGTGTTGTTGCTGCCAACGCCAAGATTGCGCCTTTTATTATCCATCCGTAAGTGCGCCATCGATCTTGCCCCTTGGATAGCTACGTTGCTCCATTCCAAGTGTTTGCTTCCAGATCCAATCCGTTATTGCATGATCGCCATCTACACACACAACACAATCCTATATTAGCAAGGGTAAATGAAATTCAATGTAGTTGATACCTTGCTGCGATGAAAGTCCAATGGCTAGGTTGTGGTATGGCTGATACGGATCTGGAGATATATTAATGATAACTACCGAAGGTGTAGGGGTTAGGAAGAAAATCAAAAA